>JAAAYG020040395.1:0-13151 GCA_009936455.2 Tomocerus minor
TTGTCATCTGTTTACATCGTGAGGGCCCGCTCACTTGCCTACTTGCCCTCATTTCTGAGGGAGGGTGCCGAGCTATGGCTGTGGCAGTGTTTTTGTGAATTGTGATATTTTTTCATCAGACGGCAAAAATAGCCTAGTCTTTACCATATGAACATAATGCAATTGAGCTTCACTCTCTGGTTGTGAAGCGTCTCTACCGCCGGTAGTAAAGATTGGGTTGTGGACTGTGGAGTTTCCATATACCATTATTCACCATGCACCTACATAAAGTTGATGCTCAATAATTTCTCAATTTTAAATTTTGCTATACATAGAAAATGAGAACCAAACTGGTTGAACAATTTTCGTATTATTTCTGTTGCAGTCTTACGGAGATGTAGTTAGTGAGTCATTTATCCGAGGGAGATTATAATTAAAGGTCAACCTACAAAACGTGGGAGTAGCCATAGAGTGTCTTTCATGATGAGATCAGAAATCTAAAGGCCGTAAGACAAGAATTAAGTTTCTGAGAATAACAAACGAGCTATGCAGGTAGGTAGTTTGAGTTTCGGTTGTGTGTCTAGAGAAATGTAGATCTGTTTGGAGGACAAAGAGGAAAGTAAGTCAAGTCTTGATGGTACTTGACGGGAGAAATAATGGGAGGACAGAAGACGATGTACATTAGGGAATATATTAGCAAGAGTAGGAGTGTGATTGTGTGAGTCGGAGTTAAGGTTTGGAATGAGAAAGATCCAGCGCAGGTGAAGCTGGAGGAAGTAACTTAGCTAATGGTATACATTTCTAACATTACGTGAGTAATACATAAGATAACACTCTCATAACCTAACAGGCAATAACTATGAAATGAAATATATATGCATTCCATGCACAAATAAACTAGGCTTTTGTATCACTCTTCAGGTAAATGTCTTTCTCTTCAGCGGATTCCTTCAGTGCATAATATACGCAGAGAGACTTGACCTGGACTGTGTACACAGGCACATTTAGCTCCAACTACATAACTACGTGCAGAATAATAGAAATATATATGAAAGTTTGTAGGTGTGCAAAGAAAGTAGAGAAAGTAAAAGCAAATACCTTGGAGTGTAATAACGATATCGACCGGGGAAAGCTCCCGCTTCCTCTTCCCTTACTTTGCTCTCCTTCTATATTCTCACTGCTTTCCCACTTCTCTCTCCCGACTTGAAATACAAGACAAGACAGACCATACATTTAAACTGACATTTGTTCAACCAACACTTACACTCGTCCAACTACCAAGAGTCTACATTAACCCAGCTATATATTACTCTCTCTCTCCACTCCCACTCATTCAAAGAGCAAAAATAGGGAAGACATGGGTATTAAGATTAGATGTATGTATGTGCAGTGAAAGAACGATGAGTCAGTGTGCAAGGAGAGGGAATTCACGCTAAGCAACACTTTCAAGAACCAGGGCTAAAACTGACGTGACTGAAACCTGTAGATTGTGTTGCAGTCAGCAGTAGCCCAATCTAAGCAAAGAACAATCACAAATACATACTGTGAAATACATGTACACAGCCAGTCATCCAAAACGAGGATAGCATTTCATTATTTCTTCATGGCCAAAAAACCACTTTCTACTTTCTGTCATATAGTTCTCTATATGTGTACATACTATTTTCATGTATTTTTATAGACACAACAAATAGTTGTTTTTGCCTGTGCAGTCTCCTTCCAAGTGAAACCGTGTCACCAAAACTTAAAACATTCTCTAGCTTTCCTCCCTCTTATTAGTTACAGCCCAAAAAGTTACCCAACTCAAGTCACTACGTTAAAATCACTTTCACTTTCTTTTTGATCTCTTAAAAAATGTTCAAGGGGAAAACGAAGTCGCATCCTTTAAATTTTTCACAAGGGAAAAAGCCTTTTAGTCTGCCTTAAAAAGTTTTAAAAGGCACAAAAAGTTTACACAAAGTGGCTACTCTAAAAAATGTCTTCGACTCTATCCAGAATAGTTATTTACTTAAGTAAACATAGTAAAACAAACGAATAAAAGAAAGGGTACTAAAAATATTTTTGAGATGTGTTATGTAATCGCCAACTTTAAACTGTTGTTTTTATACTGCCTAAGTCAAATTGATTGAAATCCTTAAATTTAAAGGCTGATATATAGTATTAGGTACGTATTTTATGTGTTACATTACATTATTTATAACAAAGGGCACATGATATTTTGTCTAAAAACATATGGATCAGGATAGTGTTGAATTAAGTGGGTTCAAGGCAAGGTTCATTCCCGTTCTTATTCAATTCACTAGCAGACAGATCCAGTCGTTTTAGACTAGACAAAGCCCGCTGCGCTGCTCATTTTGTTTAATAGTCCTCTTCCATTTTCTTACTAACATTTTTCATCACATATCTTTGTTCTGCCCACTGCTATTTGTTTGTAAGTCCTTATTGTATGAACAGTGGATAATCTCATCGCTATTTACACAGAAACTTATTCTAAAAATGAGTTTATTATTCATTAAAGTTAGGTTAAGTTTTAAAACGAATATCAAGATTGTGGGAGAACATATATGTGTAGTAGGGTTACTTATTTTTAGTGGACGTATAGGATATAGAAAAAATATTATTTAAGCTAGAAGGAGCTTCAGTATAAGTTTAAAGTGGTGAAAGTAGAAATTCAATGTAGTGTGATTAAGATTTATTACCTTAATACCTCATTCAACTGATTATGGAGTAGCACTGTCTGTATTATATGTGTTGCTAACTAGACGTACAACTAGAATTGTTTTCATCCTCTCTGTACATAATTAGCAAACTTACTTTTGTTCCTTTTATTTCTAATAGAAAATTGTTCCACTTTAATTAGTTTCAATTACACAATGGGACATGCCTTATTGAATAATAGTACCCCAGTTGACATTGTAATGGCATTATGGAAGGGCTGGATACGCAGACAAATGGAATTTCGTTTTAAGTAAAGAAATGTAAGTGGTGGTGTAGATTATGGGTATACTTGAATAGGTACTTACTTATGTACAGATAATATTACTAACTAATAATATTAGGTCTACATTTACCAGTCAAGATAAAGTAAGCAGTACATTCGTTGAAAAGGGATAATTTGAGAAGTCAAGCCAAAATAAACATTGGATACCGTATCGTATATTGCAGCAGGGCAATAATGGGAACATTTGTCTAATTTAATTCGGCTTACTGTTTGACTTTATTTGTGGAGACAGTCAGCTAACATCTGCACTGAGCTCATAGTTCAGAGCTCACAGAACATGAAGAAAACTCTGGCTGAAGTCCCTATGTCTTCTTGCACATTCAATCTAATTAATGAATAAGCCCCAAACCCCACGACCACTAAATTGGCATAAATAGATAGGATCAGATGTTCTGCTAATACATGTAACGTCATCTAAGGCACTTTGTCTATATACTCTGCCTGTTTTGGAAAAATATCAATCTGCTCTGCTTCGACTTTCTACTTCAGTTTGCTTTCCCTCAATTCTTGTAGGGGCTTAATGAGTATAATCTAAATGGATTTGTTTGTATTGGCTGAATCAACGAACGACCTGAGTTCAAGTTGATTAGTCTACTTTTCCCTTTTGCCACACATAACAAGCAGACTATGCAATCCAATGTTTTATGGTGGAATAATACGTGGAAACTACGTACTAGTTTTTTCCCCTGGTCATTGGTGATGTTCACCCGGGTAAACATTCAAGAGTTATTTTGTATCTGAACGAATAGATGGACTGACAGAATAAGAGATTCCATAAGCTTTCTGCAGATCTAAAAATGTATGGAAAAGTTATTCTGTATTTAATTTTACATTTTAGGAAGAATTACAAAAATAGACAGAAAGAAGTATTAAGATCCGTGGGAAATTGAAAAGAAATTAGAGAAAAAACTTTCAGAAAAGCTTAAAAAATAATATTTTGAATGTGGGATTCGCGAATTCCCATCTTTAGACATCCATTTTCAGAGAAATCTCTTTAATAACGATAAACACAATAATTTTATACAATTGTCAAAAACAATTTTAAATTATAAAAGAAAGTATTAGATCTACTATCCACAGTATTATTCCATGGAACAAAAGAAAGGCCCTAAAAACTTTCGGTAAGCCTAAAACCTTCCTTTTATTGTTATATATTTGAAATCTTACTTCAAAGAGGAGCTATCTATGTTGTACGTACGTCTCTATCACAATATACATTGGAACCATTTATGACGCAGTGGGAACTAAAGCATCTAATTTACATGTTCTGTAAGTATTATTCAGAGTTTAGGAGGACTGACAAAAGATCTGGTTTCATAACTACCAAAGAAAGGAGTTGCAAACTGCGCATTGAGCCACCAGTAACGAGTAAAGAAAGCTTTCCATGAATGAATGTCTCTGAGTTCCATTTTCCATTCTACTTTTTAGTGGAACAAGAGGATGGCAGAAATGTTCATGAAGGATGTAATGCATATTTTTCAAGGAAGAGAGGAGTCCAAAGGGACTTTCTACAGTTCTTTTTATTAGTGTAAGAGTCTTAAGTTGAGTAACTGTACATACTGTATTGACAATCGTCATTCAAGCATATTGCACAAAGAGCAGATTACTATTACAATGACTTCCCCATTTGTCTTGTTTCCAAATTTGTTAACGTCACTTAGTTCTTTCGGTTGGCCGACCTTTTTCAATTAATCTTACAAACCACGACATTTTTATCGTCCTTGTTCCTCATGCATAACAATACCGCAGAGAGTTATGTAGTTTCCCCCAGTTCTCAAATAAATCTGTTCATCACATAAAGAATCAGTAATAGGTAGGTATAGGTACACGAGCTCACAGAACCACATAACGAGCTATGCCTATGTTTAAGAATTAAAATCAGGACTAGAGTTTTTATAAGTTTTCTTTCGAGCTACGCACTAAAATATAACTATACCATAACAAAGTTGGCTTCTACCTTTTAATCATACCTTGACTAAGATATGGCTTGGTATTAGAAATTAGCTTATAGATATTATAAGCAGGAGCATAATATAAGTTCGTAATCTCAGATTTAAAAATTGAAGCTGCGGCTCCTGGCAGGCTTTTATAATTAACAGACAAATGAATAATGTAAACTTTTGCAATCAGGACAGTCAATGGTATAATATAGATAATAATCCTACGTATTTTTCCTACTTCCTCTCATTTTCCCGTTTTTTGTTGTTTTCGTCCAAAAAATATATACCTATTTGTATTTTAATGTCAATTATGCTCTTGGTACAAATAAGGACGTGCCCGGACAATGTCCTTTAAAAGAATACTGTAAAGAAATGGCCTAACGGAGGTAGATTGTAATGAGCTTATCTCAATAAGTTGACTATTATGTACTGTGCGTCAACATTTGCTTCCTTTATCAGCTATTTAATGATTGAAAATGTAGCCTACATTATTATATCCTCTTTTACTACTGGCTCTAATCTATAACTCGCAGGTATGTAGGAAGTTACTATTAAATAAATAAACAGATATATGCAACATTTGCGTCAACTTTAGGGAAAGTTTTATACTGGATATTAACCATTAGCTTCTAGCTATGTATTATCATTTCAGCATAACAGGAGAGTAGAGAAATGAGAAATGGAGTATATAAAGGTAGACAAAGGCATCCACTTAGAGTTCAGGTGGTTCGATTATTCTGTTTTTTTTGCTGTTCTTACTTGTATATAAAAGGCAGGGCCATTAGCATCATATAGTTGATGAAAGCTGACTCTACAGTATGCTAATAGATTGAGCCGATAATGTCGTTATTACAGGTAACCTCATTGCACGCCAAATCATTTACTGCCATTTATGGTTTATGAGGCGTGTTTGTGCAGTGCAGAGCTTCATCATCAATTCATTTTACGTCTGAGACTCTCTAGTTTACTATTCTTAGATATGTGTATGTCTTGTCGTTAGCTTAGCTGCGTAGTTAGTCATTATTGTGTGAATGCGACAATGTGTCACAAAGATATAATGTATGTTCATTTCTCTAAACTAATGCTGTTATTTGTATATTATGTTTATATTTAACTTCCTCATTATATGCAGCATGCATGATAGTAGCAAGTAGAATGTAGGAGCTAAATTAGCCCCTTAATGTCATACTGGATATAGCACTCCCACACAAATGGCTACAATTTGTTTGATATAAGTGGTCCTTAATGTACTTATTGCTATTCAGGTTGTAGGACACTAGAAATAATAATAATAACAAAACTTTCGAGGTGTATTAAATGAACTCTAGTATTTGTCTAGTAGAGCATTAACATGACTTGTCTTTCTTTTCCTTTCTCCGCCTAGCAATATCCTAGCCACAATTCAATGGCACAGAGCTTGCTAGCGAGTTCAGATTAGGATTAGACAGGAGACTCTAGGAAATGGCAGAAACTGCCGTGGCATTTTCTTCCGTGTGCTGCGTGGTGGTTTTCAGCTCTTTTGTATTGCATATTAAGTATTGTAGCTGTGTGTTTTGTTGTATTGTCATGTTATGTAGGTTACACCAATGTGGTTGGGTTTATTAATAATCTGTCATACACAAATCTACCAACACGTTTACAGTCATAATCGTAACGAAAATGTGGAGTCAGTTGTAAAATGGGAACTACTGCTAATAAATCTAATGCTAACATTTTGGTTGCAAATTCCCTCATGTTCTATTCTGCATAAATGCGAAAGTAAGTTCGTAACTCTGATGATTAAATTTAGATTGCATTGTCTACGACATACGGGAACTAATAGTGGATATTGGGTTGTGCGTAATCTCATAATCTCCAAATAAGTATTCTCTGCGATGCGTAATCTCCTAATAATACTCCAACTCTTCTGCCTTGGCTTATTGCTATTTGAAAGGAAAATTTCATGTCTAGTACGTATAAGCCGATTCACAACAATGCTAGCCTGGATAATTTACTTTAGTTTCTGCACTAATTGTAACAACATGTTTTCCCATTCCTCGTATCTCGGCATGCATTACGATTCAAAATGTAATTAGGTATCCAACAACTTTTACTTCCTCTAGTACACAGCAAATAACGATGTAGTTAAAATCTAAGTAGAAGATTCAATGCAAGATCATTCTCTATGTAGAATTCACAAATATCCAGAGGTAATACATTATTGTCATGTTCATTGTGGTAAATTAAAATTTAATAAGTGGCCCAACTTGTATTTGGAATGGCTATTTGTCAATGTAAATAATACTATGGAAAACGTACATCAAACTAAACAGAGTCTCTCTTTAGGAGTAATATTATGACAAATGGATGACAGAATTTGTTCAAGGCAGTTTAGGTCGGCTAATGATTTCAGTTGTTAGACATGTCGCTCTTTTGTCCTCAATGCCTAGTACTCTGTAGGCAGAGTACATAATTTCAAATAACTCTGCGTTACGAGGAACGTAACGGTAGAAGCAGACAGATGCATAAGGAAAGAGTATAGTCCTTGTCTCTATCAGAAAAAGCACTAAATTTTTTATTTTGTCATAACACAGGAACTTTGCTCGAAACCAGAAAATTACCTCAGCGCAGTAAATTGCACTGCTTTAACGTTAGATAACCGCAGGCTCAATTCGTCTCATTGCCTTGCTTACTTTCCTCTTTCCCCTCCGTCTTCTTCCTAAGAACATGCTACAAGCATTGAACAATTCCATTAACCCATTTGCTCTGAAAATCACAACTAGTTATATGTAGGTATACATCCACCAGCCAGTCAACTTTCTCTCTCCTGCTTCATGTGGGGTCTCAACTTGAAACTACTGTAATCATGCAGTGACATCATACTTATAGCAGATATAGCAGGCGCCAAAAACATTTCTCAGCATACGAATAAGTACATAAGTACAGATATACACATCCCTAATACAAACACTCGAGAAATTGTAGCAGTTTTGTTATTTGTAATATTCATTATTTTTTTAGGGCAACTCACTCACTCAGCTTAGTTCTGTATATGTGCTCAAATGAAATAGTGGTGGGCGTAGCTCGAAGATAATACACATGTGATGATGACGTTGCAATAACAGCTAACCAAAATGAAAGAGCCAGGCAGACGAGAACTGGCAATGCTAAATTACATAGGGAAGAATTCCACAGCAGATAGGTTCAGCAAACCAAGGAAAACTCTTTTATTAGTATAGATCACTCTCTGTCTGTATTTTTCTCTTGGTGAACGCAATCCCCAAGGGGAAATAAATAAAATCCATAAAGTCTTATTTAAGGAGCTTGTCGACTGATGTCTCTCTGGCTTACGTCAAGTCGTGTCCACTCAGCCTCTCTATTGTCTCCAATGCGTCTTGTTTCAATCAGCTGGCATGGCATTCAACTCACCCAATATCGTCTGTCTCTAGATGAATGACTTGGGCACAAGCAATGAGATGAGATATGGCCTTTCCATGAACTTATTTTGGTCAGCTTTCCGTATATCGTGGTTTCGCCTTTCCAGGAAACATACAAAGAAGCTCTATTGACAATAATTGCAAACGGACTACTTAGCTAGAGCAATTTAGACTGCCAACTGAAGTTCACCCCGATAAATAATCTATCTCATTCAAATTGTATTTTATATTATGTGCATTATATAATTTTATGTCGCAAAAAGAATAAGCTCCCCCCCTTACTTAAAGGTACAATTTATATCACACGCTGAAATTCGTATGGTAATTTTTGCCAAAACATGTGTGTTTATACATGTATACTAGCATCCTATTCTGCTTTTATAACAGAGCATAATACGCAAACGTTAAAAGCTAGGACGGTAGTTTCAAAGTGATGTTTTCTTAATATTTTGTTAGATTCTCCGTATTTATTAAGATTGTTATTGGAAAGGGAAAGTTCCGAAACCTTGCTGGAAAAGAAAGTAACAACATAAAAGAATGAGCGTCTTGCACAATTCGTAAAGCTTCCGGGGAAGAACATGTGAAAGGATTCGACATTCCAATATACAATGGTGTGTTCAGATAATATAACGATATTCAGCATTGGAAAATGGAGGAATACAATAAAACAATTCTGCTACAGTTTCTTTGCAGCTATTGCAGCTACAGATAGATAACCGAGGTAGTGAGAAAACTATTTGAGATAACACCGGAGCCTAAGAATGGGAGAAATCTAACTTGAAGGCTTTATTTTTTTTTCTTTCGTTTGGATTTCTTCATTCACCATTTTCTTTATGTTGTGTAGCATAAGTAATAAGAACACGCTGCAATGCCATTTAATGCGTACAATAGTACAATGTACAATGTGTCGAACGAATAGAATGACTTTTTCAAAGGTAGCCGTTTTATGAAGATACAGCCTTTGACATGTACGTGCATTATAATAATGATCATCGTCTCTGCTGGATGCTTTTCTTTATTGTTTCTGTCAAAGTTTCCTAGCTTTCACAGGAAGTATATATGGACAAAAACTTGTACAACTCTTTCTGAATGTGACTATTGCTGTGGCATAAATGCATTTATACGCTACTACATATATATGTATATATATATGCATTATGAATCTATATATGATTTCTGTAGAATTCTTAGAGGCTGCCGTTAAAGAGCTTTTAGAACTTGTCTAGTTACTTCTTTTAGAAGAGTGGGTGTGCTATACGAATTAGAAAGTAAAATTAGCGAAAATATTGTTGGATTCCCTTTAAATGTTAAACAAATTAGTAAATGAAGTATGTATGCATTTTGATTAGTAAGGGTACCCAAACATATTAAGTTATATGAACTATTTCATACTGTGTCTGATATTTGTAATTATTAGAAATGATCATAACATAGCCATAGGAGGAAAAAAATCTTATTTTGTGGGATTTACTTCAATTCATCCTGGAGAATTCCATTTGCGAAATCGTTTCATGGTAGAAGAAGTTGCATTCGCACAAAAGGTAATCTACGAAGGTAATCTAGAAGAATACACAACCAGAGTATTATGGAAGGGAACGCTTACAAAGCAAATAGAAGAGTTTGAATGTTGTGTTATGGGGGTTCTGAGCTTTATAAATATTTTATTATCCCCGATGGACGGAAAAATTCGTTAGTAAGGGATAAAAGAATCTTACCAACTTAGAAATATTTGAATTGCAATTTGCAGTAGCAATACAATTCTTTAAGTGAATAAATGCAGTTACTTTTTCTGCCTTTAACCGTCGGAGTATTTTCGATTCGCTTTTATCGATATCCTCCAAAAAACTGCATTCGCATTTAAAATTGTTAAAGTCAAGTATCATGGGGGGCGATTTTAGTGGAATACACATAAAACATGTATAGGACGTGCCTAGCCTACTCACCCACAAAAACAAATACATAGTGCACATACGCACTTTGGGATAAAATATTTGCGAACCTCTCTGCTGACTGTAAATAATGTATGCAGTGTATACAAGTTTACGTGGGTTGTATTAAATATGCATCACATTAAGTAAACTAGATAGCTATGTGTACATAAGTCTACTTTGGAAGTTTTCGTCTTCTATTTGTATTTAGCATTCCTTGGCTAAATAAGTTTGCCATATATCTAGTTGTAGGATGGAAATTACTAGTATTTAAAGTTGTGGCTATAGTTTAGAATACTGGGAAGGCGGTTTTTACAACTTTGTTGGTACCTAAATCAAAGTAATGTCAAAAGCTTTTCTCAAATTGCTTCCCAACCAATGAATTAATGAATCTCCGCAATGGAATTGAATTTAGCCGAAGTTCACTCAAAATCGGACGGCAAGTGCATACATAGTACTTCCTTTGTAGTTTCACTATTGCCCATAAGTAGGTACATATTTATACACTCCTGTTACATAAAAAAGACTAGACGAGTTCGGTGAAAGTTTTTGGTGGTTTATTTCTCATGTAGTCACGGAGAAACTGTCTTTCCTTTTCGCTTTCTTTGGTTAGTCAACCCTTAGAGAAAGTTTTCTTTTAAAAACTCTATTCATTGATCTGACTATTTCACAAGGTTACAAAGTTAAGGGCTGCATTGAGTGAAAAGAGCAAAATCAACTTCAGAAGAGTTGTTGTGGAGGTGCACATATGACAGACGTCAGTCCTACCTGCATATTATCCATAAGAGTTGCTTTAATTTCAATTTAGCCTAGCGGTTTGTTTATAAGTGCAAAGAAACATACGTTCCTTGCTTATTTTTCTCCAACATATAGCATATAGGAAGTCAAAATATCAAAAGGAAAAGTACACACTTAACTCCTTAACGAAATTTTACGACTTAGTTGATTCCTACAATAAATAGATTAAAGCTGTGCTGAGGGGTAACGGCTACGGGTACCATGCCTCTTCCAATTTGAAAAATTGATTTAAAGACTATGCTCTAATTAACAATATTCATGTTGTTTACTACCTCTGTTATACTCTTCTATCGTAAATAAATAAACGTAACTTTATCGGGAAAATACTAGAGGGAAGTTTTAATTCAATATTTTTCCGGATTAATTACCATAAACAAAGTTAAGGCACATAAATAAAAGGGACAATTAATTTGTTTCCGTAAGCATCTGTATTTATGATTCCAACCACAACTTTCTTCCGTTCCAATGTTTGCATTTAGAATAGCAAATTTTCTTTGTCTTTTATCTTGACTAGAGCATTGAATTTATGCTCGTTTTTTGTTAGAGAAAGTTTTACTATCCTTGAATATACAATTACTTTAGAGTACTTTGGATCTACACAAAAGGTTTCCGTATTAGTACTCCGACCACTGCGTGTTTCTTTGTCGAGCCACATCTTTTACGTCCTAGGACACATTTTATTTGCCCTGCTGTTTCCTTTTAGGTGTAATATAACCTGGCCGCGGTAGAAAGTAGCATGCAATCACAGGGAAATTGTACAAGCAATCAGTCAGGGACTTGAGCAGGCGGAAAGTACATACCTACCATTGGTAAACAGAAACCCGCAACTGAATAGACATCGGGATGAGTTTTCTTACGTGATTGAAATCCCTTAGTGGACACCGGACTTTACCTATGCGTATACGTTATTAGCTACATAGTAACACATGAAAAAAGCCCTACTCTAATTTTTAGAGGAAGCCAATGGCGATGATCTTATGGGTCTGATGGAGTACAATGCACTAAACTTTAGTTTTAGTTTCCGAGAAGTTGGTGAAGCCTGCAGTAACTAACAATAGAGACTAGTGCTCAGAATTGAATCATCTGTTGCGTACCAAATGGCATCGCATGTTACGTATATTGCATGCATATAGCTTTGTAGATTGTAGAGGATAGTTTACTTTAGGTTATGTTAACAAAGTAGAAAGTATCACAGAAAATAACCAAGTGAAAACAGGTGGACATAGATTACTTTGGCTATATTGATAGATACTAATTTACAATGGAATTGACTCTTCATCCATGAAACTCTATGGCATAAGCAATCTTGCTCATTATCTGTGCAAAGACAACTTGTATGAAGAACATTCTCTATAATAATCTCTCGTTGTACCTACCACAGACAATGGGAATGCATCTTCGCAATCAAAATAGAGTTAGCAATTCTCTAGTGGCTCTGTACGCTTCATGACACAGAAATGAGTTTTTAGTCCTTGAACCTACCTAAAATATAGTTTGTTCGAGTACCTCATCATTATTATGTGCAGATGAGCCGCTGTAATAGTAAATGCATGTCTTAAATGCTTTTCTTTTATTGATTTTTACTTGGATATGCCCAGCTAAAGACTATCCATGTCTACAATTACCCCCTAAACAGTTCATGATGACCTATTTACTTCAGGAACAGGTTTCCCTATTAATACTCATTTCACTTTTTTTAATCAGGCAAATCAAAACTCACGATCTTCCCGCAGTCATTTCTCCTCATAAATAATCAAAAAACTTTGTCGGATATTGCTGCATCAGGGCTTCTGCTTATATTATTAGGTACATGTATGTACTTAGGTTTCAATCATTATCAAGGTATATTAGTGTCCTTGTTCTTGCTTTAACAGAACGGTTTATTTATGGTAGATTAAAGAGTACTGGGAATTTTGAGATGTTAAATTGCAGATTTTTCAGATGCAAAGTCGCAAAATCCTGATTCCGGCACTTAAAACGTAGAGTTGCCAAAAATATCAAAGAAAGTAGATAAAATACTTGAGGGCACCTTGAGCTGAAGGTCGCAAATATCTTCTTCCGGAAAATTCAAAATGCATTTTTCCAATGC
>JAAAYG020040406.1:0-13147 GCA_009936455.2 Tomocerus minor
ATAAAATTCAATCCTACAAATACAAGCTACTCTACTATGCTGTCCTTACATTTTCTGGAAGGAAATGCCTTACACTGGCACGTCTGGGACACTTTAGTACTAGGTATTAGTGGGAATGGCAATACTTCCTATATATAAATACAATAAAGTTTGGAGATCAGTTACGCGTAGGTGGCTTGTTTGTAAACCATAAAATGCAAATAATATTATTCAGACATTTCGTATTCAAATAATATTTGTTAATTTTTATTTCTTATGGTGAAATAATGCACGTCGTGTTAGGTATCTAGTTAGTACATAAATATGGGATTCCCTGCTTGTAATTATTCTAGGTGGAAACAAGTTGTTTATGCAATTATGCTGAGGAGTAAATATTATACTAAAGTCTTAAATATAATAGACGTGAAAATTGCAACAGGAGTGTATTCTGTTTTTAACGCAGCTGGATTCACTGCGCCGATAGTATGACTAAGTAAAGGTAAATAAATGAAAAGCTGACGACTTTTTTAACGTGTCGAGAAAATCGATGAGAAGCTTCATTCCAAATTCATTTGATAACAGAAATTGGGAAAAGGAGAACTTATTGTTAGTAGAATGAATTTGATGAAATAAAGTTAAGTGCTGCCAACATTATTTGTATAGCTTTGCCTTAACAGCCCACGACACATAGCAGTAGTAGTTACACTAGTTACTATAGTCTTGTGTAATTTGTGCTGGAAATATCCTGCTGACTGACTCCTATTGATTATGTTTACTCTTCTTTTAGAAGGGGACTCTTTAAATGACGATTAAAAATTAAACTATCTAATGTATCACCTCGAGATAGTTAACGCGTCCTGGAATTTAAATTTGCAAGGGCAGCAACAGGATTTCATGCAGTCAATGAAAAGTAAGAAGCAATAAATAGGAAAAAAGTTCTATATAATAAATGTAGTTAAAGTAAAGTTGTAATAAGAGATTGCCTATGGTTGCATCACAAGAAAATACGGTCGAGTTAGTGCGAGAAAATCGAGTGCGAATGCTAGACACCTGTCTGCGTATTACTCATCTGCAGTTGCGGACTGTCTTGCTCTTGCTCATTGAATTTCCGTAGAAGATCTCAGGAGCTTTTTAGCTCTCGTTCAAGGCAAAGTGCACAGTTAGGGAGGGAGAAGGAACTGGTGGAGAACCAGAAAGCATAAAAGTTCTATATAGGATCTGTGCCATGGGATTAGACAAGTTTGCTTTATTTAAAACTCTGTCTGTGCATCTTTGTCTCGATTGACTCGTCTATCAAGCTCACCTTTGCTTTTATGTAGGAACAAAATGTTATTATGCTATTGCCAATCATCGTGGTGGTTGCTTATCCTTTTATGTAGTTCACTCAGTCTAATATGTACATTTAAAATTACAGAAACATCGACAATAGCATTATTTACGTATATAGGTACCAGGAAGGCATATTTTACATTTGTGCATTGTCACTGATCATTCGTATAATAAATTCCACAACTAACTCTCTATGTATTCATGAAAACAATAGCACCTACAAAATTTTGTAGATTTCAACAATTTCTCATCATGAGCCATATGTACAATGTGGCTATATGCATATATCATTGATAAATAGATAATCATTAGAGTTTCCTTATCTTTATAGTGGATAAGCAGTAACTAGATTTTTTCTGTAATTGTGAATGAGTGTGTCTAATGACTATTTGTTTAGTGTTTACAAAGAATATTTGTGAGGAATCATTGTTTGTATGCTCAATCAATATCAATTATTGCAGTTTTAAAGGATTGTTTTGATTTGGCAGAAGGAGTACAGTATAAATCGGAATAAACATGTTGATGAAGATGAGGCAGATGTAAGTATATAGTTGTTCCATTGTTTATCAAAGCAATGTATTTGGTGAGTGTGATGAATGTGTAGAGATGAGTCAGTGTTGTGTAGTGACTTGTATGCCAAGAGAAGAATGAATGCGCAATTGGGCCTGAGCCTGCATAACAGTACCTATCATAAGGGGATCTTCTTCCCTCGTTCGTGTTTATCTTTTTGGTAGAGAGCGGAGAAATTCTGGTCTCAAAATAAATGCTGAGTCGGTTGTTGTTGCTAAAAAGTCGGAAAGGCCATGCTTGTAAGTTAAAGATCTTCCTCTCGACATGTACCTATCATATCATAGTATCGTCTTTGCGTGAAGTGACTTTACATGAAAACTAATTTAAAGGGAAGCAAAAGAGCTAATTCTATCTTAGCCATGCTACATCATTAGTCAGCTCCGTACTCCGTACATCTCCAAGCCACTAAATAGCATTATCTTTGCTATATAGACAGTGACTGACATCCGTGACGTTGAAAGAGTCAGTAACTGATATCCACGTAGCTAGCCTTGTACTACAGGATAATGCCTACTAAATAAATACGGATAAGAGCATGTAATTTTCTACAAAGCAGCAAAACAATTTGTACGGCAGTGAAAACCTGAAGCGAGATCAAAAAATGGTTGCCCTCTATTATGGAAGAGCTCTCTGTACCTACCTGCACATGATGATGATCCACTTTTTTCTAATGCGCAATATTGTCCTCTGCCAGACTATTATTCCCTTTAAAAACCAACCTACGCAACTCTTCCCTTTACAGCCACTTCATCATCATATCATTTTCTCCTCTCATCTGTCTATATAATAAGAAAAACAGTCTTCGACATTATTTTTCCTCTGATTGGACAAAATGACAGGCTTCGTGAAATTCATATCCGTTTCTTTTAACCCAATCAACTTTGTCACTATCATTATGTCTTCCTTGGAGTCGCCTTTCACTTACGACATTTTTGTGCAACGTTTTGGCTGTTGCTTTAAAGATGAAATAATAATAATAATAATGAAGTAGGTCATCTTTAGGTATAAGATTGAAATTGAAGATGTACAAAAATTGATAGCTACTATAGAGTTAGCAAAATAATGAAGTGTCTGTCGGTAATGTATATCTATATCCCACATGTTTTCAGAAAACATTCGTATTAATTCATTAGCGAATACTGAGAGTTTATTCATTGTTAGGTCCTCCCCCTGATGTATCAAAGTTTGTCAGTAGATCGTAGTCAATTCCAAATTGTAACTTTGATTTTTAAGGAGAGAGTCAGCTAAGACTCTTAAGAAAAAATTAATTGTCGACCAAGGCCAAGGCTACTGCTGACAAATAGGAAGTAAGATAAATGAGGTCAACTCTAATGTTAGTATTAGTATATTGGTATAAGATATACATGTGAAGTCGTGCTACTGGAAATCTGATGTCTAAATAATATTATGCTTAGTTTGTGTTACAACATGAGCGTGAACAATAAAGACAGAGAAACAATAAAATTGAACGAGAGTGTTACATAACTCCCATAAATTTCCATGCCTCTCAGATATACATAATAATAAATGTGCATTGAATTGTATATTTAGTTCGAGGGGACGAAGTCTTGGCTACGGGCAGATTAGAGATAAGAATACGTGCTACAGAGATGGAAAACAAGAAAACGTCTAATCAAATCCCTAGACGCTCTCTCTCTCTTTCTATGTCTGTCTGTATTGTTGTGTTTGCTCAAGTTTAGTTTTGGACTTTGTCATCACTTTCCAAGTGGAGTCTGTGGATGCAGACATTCTGTCGTTATATATTCAATTATGTTTCGGAGGAGTAGCTCTCTGGTGTGATGCAGTCAACCAAGCTTCGGTTTTAACCAGCGAACGATAAAGTGTCGATGAAAAGAGATGAAAACAATAATAACATGTGTGAGCTGGATTTTGCATTGGAATTACAAAGCTGCATGCATGGATGTCAGCCCACAATCAGCATCATAATAATTTAGCTACAAAGTTCAAGACGTCAGACTCCATAAAAATATTTTTAATGGCTGTTAGTAATACAATACGGTGGCTTAGAATTTCTAACACCGCCAACGAGCACAATGATTTGTCCATGAGTCATGTCATGAGAGAAGGAAGAAAGTGTGTCCTGCCAAACCATAATAAAAATGTTATGATGATCCATGTCCTCGTGTCATTGATATACTACAATAATTAAACCATGTAATTGGTAAACAAATACCCTGCAGACGTCAGTGGATTTTAATTCGCATGATTATTATGATAGCATCTTTGCTACACAAACAAGTACCTACTTGAAATATATCGAAACATCTATTTATGTTATGGTTTATATAGTATCTGTCGTATGTACAATTTAGATGCGATAAAACAGACTTAATCCAATGCACCCACAGTAACTCATCTGAATAATAGGTGACTTCTAAGGTTAGATACCCACTCATAAATATGACGCACTCGCTACTACCTCGTAGTGTCAAAGGCTTTTATTGAAAATCCAATAGTGAGCTCCCATTGGACAAGAAACTCTTTGTGTTCTCATGATGATGCTATTGTTTTAATAGGACTGCTAACTATTAATTGACGTTATTCTAACTTTGCACGCATTCCATGCAAGAAATAATTAGCCATTTGCTTGGGCCACATTCCCAATTACACGTGTCAGCAACTAAAATACTTCAAATACTGAGGATAACATTAAAATCCGTTTCAAGCATAGCTAATAATGCCAAGAAGAAACAATAACGTTATGCCAAGGTCAAACATTGAATGGAAATCCATAAATTTGCACAATAAACTGCTGTAAGTACAGCAATTCTTTTCGATAAAATGTAAAAGTGTGATGTAATGTTTTTAGTTCCACTATGTAATTAACTCTGAAGTTGAAACAAATCTGTTTTCAAAATATTGGTTGTCTTTTAAGCACAGTTTGTTTATTTCTAAGTTTTTAAGGGTAGAAATTTAATACAGACACGTCTTATTCATTGTCAGTTCGAGTATTATGAATTTTATGTAAATAGTTAGAGGATAGAGTAGTATGAAAGTGGAATATGACAACGGTTCGTCGAATACGCACAAATACGCACAAAATTACATGATCTCTAGTGTTGCGTTTGTAATAATTAAATCATGAGTTAATTAAAAAGGGAATAGGGATGTTTAGAGAGAGAAGTGACCGTAAAGATGTGGTTGTGGATTCCTACGCTCAAAACTTTTCAAATGGCACATTCCCTTCAGCACATTCCAATTATCGCTATTTTAATTTTAATTAATGCAACTGAGTAACTCTTGTGCCTTTTATATTTGTAATAATTCTCATGCGTAATTCAGTCGCTTCTAGGCTTTTTGATGAATTCGCTTAGATTGTAAAATTACTCGGCTATCTCAAAATATAAAGTTGTATTTGATAAATGTGAAACTGCTTTAATCTAATTTATTTCGCATATTGGGCGTATTTCTAATAATGTTTTTGTATTGCAGATTTGTCGAATATATTTGAGTCATTTCTACCTCAACTGTTAACTTATCCCAATCCAATTGACCCTTTGAACGGGGATGCAGCTGCCATGTACCTTCACAAACCTGAAGAATACAAGAAGAAAGTTCAAGGTGTGTTACATATACTTGTATTGTTTATCTTTGCTGGGAATATATTGACACCTTAATTGCCACTTTGCTTCTTTTTGCATTGTGAGTAAGGCTGTGTGTAAGTAGCTATCTACACAGAAAATAATTATATCTTCAGTCAAGTGAAATGTATAATTGACAGATGTGCATAATTAATACATTAATACAGGCATTTGGATAAAGATGAATGTAACAAATGCTGAGTGAGGAGTGAAATAAAAATTTGACTTACTGGATAGTTGCAGAAATTGTAAATTAAGCAGAATAATTAGAAATCAGAGTAAATCCTGCAATAATTGCTGACGTGACAAAAGCAAACTATAATTAATCTGATTAATGTATTGCATGAGCCTAGGTTATTAAACTGCTCTTGTGCATTTTTATGCATTTTTATTCATTCAATTGAAAGACAATTACATAGAATGTTCAGCAGAATGTGAACATTTTCCTACTGTATCTTAGAACGTATTAAAAGTTCAAGGAGAGGGTTGCAATTTTTTTGAATATCATTTAAATTTTTATGAGAGAGAAATGAAATTGTAGCTCGTGAACTCGTTCATGGCCATTCTTGAATATTTCATGTAGGCGGAAAGGCTGTCTTCATTCTAGTTACTAACCTGTTGTATATTAATGGCAGATAATTTTGTTTTCATCTATTCAGTTTAATTTTTATTGGAATTAAAAGCAGTACAAACTTATATTTCTATAGAGCAAGGTGTGACAAATAATAATAATTAATTATTGTAACTGGTGGTGACATTACTCCAAATAAATAAATAATAAATCTATTTGACAATGTAAATATTCTAAGTGATGTGTTTTATGAATTTGTAGAATACGTTCGTAAATATGCAACTGAAGACGCAATCCGGGAGCAAGAGAAAGAATCCTCAGAGAAAAATCAAACAGCCAATAATTTATCGTCAGACTCGGAAAGCTCGATGTCGGACTTCAGTGAAGACGAAGCACGTGACATGGAACTATAGTATTTATTAGTAGATCGAAATCGAATAGGGTTAATTAACATTTAATTAGATACTAACACTGACGATGATATTAGGTTTAGGCTTAAACGTCATTTACCGTTAATCCTGTCGCACGATGAATAAGCAGAGGCTCTTCAAATCTGTCGAGTCTTAAAATTCGTTTTCTCTCAATTAGTTTTTGTTGCATAGTAAATGGTTTCGTGTGATAAGAATCAATGGCAACATGTCTGATAGGACGGAAAAAATGTTGGGTCATATTCCAATTCTATTTCTTATCATTAGTTTTCTAGTATGTCTCCTTCGTTTCCCTTCTCCTTTTTAATCTTTTGCTTTTTTACATTTAAAATATACTTATGTCTTTTCCTTATTCCCATTGCAAAAATATTAAATTACTCAATTGCCTAGCTTTTGTTATGCCTCTGCGATATTAACTGCCCATTCCTACTAATATTTCTTTGGAAAAAGCGATAGTGTCGTTTAAATCTAGAAGTTAGGTACTGTTCTTGCATGTAAAACAATCAATCAGAACTAATTTACATGCGTAGCAACTGTTTACGCAAGTAAAAATGTTTCATCTGCCGATTCCTTGAGTCGCTAATTTTTAACGAAACTATCCAAAGGTGCATATCATATAGTTGCACAGTAAATCTTCATTTTCCTTCTATACTTAATAGTTGTCAATATAAATAAGTTGTCAATATTTACAATAATGAAAACAAAATATTAGTTATATTATTAATATTAACGACAATATATAAAACGTGTCCAAAACAGTAAATGCCAAACCTGGGAAGTTTTTCGTTTCTGAGTATATTCAGTGTATACACTATTTTAAATTAGCTTATGAAGTAAATTTTTCGTCTTAGATTTTAACTGATTTTACCTGGCAAATGAATACACTCTGATAGCACAACTAATGAAAAACTTTTGGAAAAGGGTAATTTTAGTATTTGAGGAGTCGGCAGTGTCACTTTGAATTAATTGACAATGTGACCAGTTGCTTATCGCTATCTCCCTTCCTCTTATTCCAGCTTTAGACGATTGAGACCTCCGCCTGACCTGATGCGAAAAGGACAAAAGGGCGGCAATTGTCTCAGAACTGCAGATCTCGGATAAATTTAGAGCATTGAATGCTTGGAAATCTTTTAGTTGAAAATACGGCCATATTAAGTATCTATTTGCAATGAATTGTAAGGGCTCGGCAGATCTCTTTGTCAGTACTCCTGATGTGTTAATAAGATTCAAGGATTCTTTGAGTAAGTAATGAATTTCAGAACGAATTTTCTCTAAATCTGTCAATAAATATTTCACACGTAAATTGTATGACTATTCTTTTGGATACTTGGATGACAAGTCGCAAGCGCTACTCGATCGCAACAGATAATAATAATAAATACGTTATACTTATACATGGTTCGTATGTAAGTCTCCCTTAATAAAACCTTTGCTGTCCTCTTTTCCTTTATTCCTTTGATGAAATTTATATCGCACTTACTCGCAATTCGCAAAGTAAATATATATACATATATATATATTATAATGAATTAAATATACTTGGGTTACACCTTCATTCAATTATGTAGTTATTATTAATGAGAAACTACAGAGTTGTATACTTAGTGATTTACTACACAACAATAGTTATAGTACCGTTATTATAAATAGCATTTAGTGAATTACTTACTATCGATATAAAAATTTAGTTAATAAATTCTTATGTATCCATTTGCTCCTTGTCTTATACCTACCTTTTAATTATGTCTTTAGTGACAGAAAAAAGTTTCATGTGCATTGCATTCATTTTACTACATTAGAGATTGAGTTGGGGGCACATACTTGTCGACCGACATAAGAATAGTGTACGTAGAGGTTAACTACAGAACCAAGTTCACGGAAATAGAAAAAATATCATCTTGGTCAGAAGAAACGCTTTCAAAAGCTCTCCAACAGCAAAAATAAACCAAGATAGAAAAAAAGAGGAAAAGTTAGATTGTGGATTGGATGTGGGCGTCTGATCTGTAAATTCTCAGGGTTACACCTATGTCTATCCGAACAGAATCCCTATAAATGACAAACTATTACAAATGGTAACAAACACAGCAGAGTCATTGGCTAACAATGTATGACGACGTGTGTAAGATTGTGTGTTATTATAATAACTGAACTCTTGTACTACATTCTCACAAGAATTGGTGAATGATGTCGAAATGAATATTATTGTCTAACTAACATAACTAGGCTCAATTCCCCTCAGACCCCTTTCTGAGGTGCACGCATATATTTAGATATAATAGAATGCAAGGAACAAAAAATGAGATTTTGTTGATTTGCAGAGCTAGTCCTGTCTTGACTTAGCCTAACAACTGTTTAGCTCTTGACGGATTGATTTATGATTTGTTATAACTTATTGTAACAAAATATACTTGCATAGATAGCTAGTAGCTACACGAAAATAAACACGCTTCATCTCTGTCCGCTAAATAGTGAAATAACGAAACCAGATAAATACTATACGAGACAAAAATATAAAAATTGGGATTGGCGATAGCACATAACAGCTCAGCTTCGCTTGCTTTTGGTCCTAACTAAATAGTTTTTAGTGGGGTAGATGTAGAGTGGGCGTGGTCTAAGAGCTAATCACGTCCAATTTTGAATTGTGCAACAGGCTTGTTTTAAAAGATTTGTTTGTGATCATTCCAATTACTATGCAATGACAAGGAATGGATATGGTTTTAATTGGATACTTCGTCAATTGTGATGCAAATTGATTTCTTTACTAATGCTACAAAGTTATAATTGGAGAGAAAGCAAAAGGAAATTAGCCATAGGTTCATGCATTCTCATTCTCAGCTCTTGTTCATGATGTACATAGTTATGTGTTAGTTAGCAGCTATTCTAATGACTAAAAATGTGTATCATGGATAGGGTAGTTGAGCAGAGTGGAGGAAATTCATTTGGAAGAAGGACCCACACAACATTGAAATGTCCGCACTCAAATAATACTATTCACCATTAAATGCGGGTTTAACCTTTTTAAATAGCTATTGTTTTGTAAATGTATTTGTTATGTCGCACAACGACAGAACCGCAGCTATATTCTCCCTTAAATCCTTGCAATATTACTTACCAATGTATTATGGACACGAATCGTGTAGCTTTTGGCTTTTTAGCTCAAACTCTTCTCTTATTTTTAGTCAATTCAATATGAAATGCAAGGCTCACCCAAAATACAACTGAGAAAAATGAAGAAAAACTCGTGTATTGTGATTTTGCCTAGAGAAGCCAACTAGAACTAATATTAAATGAAATGCATTTCGAAATGTTGTTCATATAAATGGAATGCAGTATCAATTCGATCAGGATAAATGCTATTCACATGAAATTACTATTAAACAGATAAAAGTAACAGCAAAAGCTAAAACCACTTAACTACTCTGTTCTGTACTAAAATATGATTACTTAGAATGCCTTTTTTGTTGGATTGATGTCCTTAATGGCTGGGTATGTAAAACAAAATATAAAAATTTAACTATACCTGTACATAAAGCGAATGTAAATATGAATGTATCATAATATAGTGTAGTTGGAAATAAGATGGGTGAATGAAACTTAACATAAAGATAAAGATACCTTTTTCTCTGCCAACTGAAAATTTTAAACAATTAGGATTTACTTACACAGGCTTAATCTAAATCAAACATCGTTGTGCCTTTCCATGTCTCTGCAATGGTGTATATCAAAAACCCACCATATACTATTACATAATTGAATTTCACACCTTTCTCAATATTATGTATACTATCAGTCTTGTAAAGGCATGCATTGGCAATTCAAATCGGTTCAATCAATCAAAACTAAAATTATAAAGTATATTTTACTGTAATAGTACATTTAACAATTCGTTCAGATTTACGTGAGATTTACGTTGGCCAGAAAACGTGGTTACTTTAGATTTAAGAACGTCCACCTGAATTAGCTCTTTCGCTAAAAATTGTAAAGGGACATAAATTATGGGGATTGTCTACGTTTTTTTTATTTGCTAACTATAGTTTTGCTAGTAGTAGATTTTTGGAGGATTATCTTGCTAAAAAACGGAGTAGATCCATTGTAATGTATATTTTAGTGTAACAACTTGTATGGACATTGTATTTTGATTGGCTTAATTTTAGCTGTTGACAATATTCTTGTAATGTCTTTTTTATCGGATAATTTAATCCATGTAATAATTCTGTAAGCAGTCCCCTTCTGGGAAACGTGGCATTTAAAGCTAGTGTATTGTGGCACACGTTTTTTAATATTCTTGAAAGTATTTCTAGATAAATGGGTAGATATGCATGTGACAAGATCTTTCTTCGATGTTAGTTAAGTTTAAATTAAGAAGGCAATTATTTTCCAAAACATCCCTCAGAAGTTGTTGGAATGAATGAATGGATTTGTACTTGTTTGAGCTGCACTGTACGATACAAATTAAAAGAACAATTAGATTAAATTTTATCGAAAGTTGCAAAAAGGCAAGCCTTACTTGTCTCTGGTCTGGCTCTTTTGTTAATGCATTGATTGCAACGTGCAACGTAAGTGATATAAACTAATTATGATTTTATTTAAACATCTATTCATGCGTAAATCTCATCATCATCGTCAGTGTAGTCGTTGACTTCTATAAAATACAAGAAAACAAACCGATTTACTTATCTGTACAAATCAGGTATGAGTAAATACGCAACTAAATAATTAGCCAATTGATCCATTAATGTTTCTGTAATTTACTTATAGTTGATTTTTAGTGACACACTCCAACTTATATGAATGATGTGTAAAAGAAATGTAAGGATTTAGAGTGATTTTCTTTAAAAAATCAAGGTGTAATTATTATATCTGTCACTATCGTATTATACCACACATGCTACTTCTAAATACTACTACTACAAATTTAAATTCAACAAATTGTACCTACAATTAACGAACTATATTTTCTAACGCGAATTATTCCATTCACGCAGCATCAACTGCATTATTTCCTTGCGCTTTAATTACTATTTAAAAATATTATTCAACCTTTGGATACACTCAGTCGCATTAAAATCAAAAGTAATCTGCCATTCATTTCGGTAGTTTTATTTTGACTCAGATGTCAATTTCTGTAATTTGTCTATCTATTATTCGATACATCAATAATTCATGATCTAACTGATCATGAATTACTTCTTCTTTAATTCAAATGAAGTTATTAAAATCAGTATGATTTATTTTGTCGGCTAAAATGTTTACAATGAAGCGAAAGAATGTTTCGCTGGCCAAAGCGAAGAGTGTCCATGAAACAAAAATTAAAATTCAATTCACAACTGTTATAGTAGATTACGTATGAAAGTCGCATGTTTATATTTACCTTGTCTTGATTGCGTTTTTTATAACAAGCCATTATACATATATTATACTGATACTTCTGTAGTTGTTATTACAATAAAAATGTTCTTGTACAACAGATTTAGCGAAACAATTAGTGTAGTGCTTCTAATATTGTATATAAACTGTACATACACGCTAATGAGCTGCAACAGCAACCGATAATTAAATACATCTGAGCATGTCACTAGAATGTCTCCAATGGTGTTGTAGTGTAAATAGCATGAATATGCGAACACATACTTACAAAAACATATATATTATTGTATAGATAACTGGCGAGTGTTTAATTATGATGATGAAGTTCGTGAATTACTATAAAATAGATATATATACAAATATATAATGCGCATTATATTGACTTCGATCGAAAATAAAAGCGAAAACTTTAACCAAATCATTTATTCTTGGCACATTTCTTTCACATAAGCATCAAAGCATTCATTGCATTGCGTCCACTTGAAAATTCTTGTTTTAAAACAGTAAAGGGAATTAATTTTTAGTCCGCGAACTTCAAATTTGATATTACATTGCAATTTCAAGTTTTTGAAAGCGTATCTCCTCCTAAACGATTGGGTTTATGAAAAACATTCAAAGGAAAATTAATTTCAAAATGTTATTCTCTAAATTTGGTGTTATGTTCACGTTGCTACTGTGTTTCGTTTTCCTTTTATTTATTTTCCATAAACTAAAATAATCGTAGTTAAGCCCTACTTACATTCCGTTTTCGTTGCAAATACGGACGCCACATATTTATATGTCGCCCAAATAAGCAGCTAAATGTTGAATGTTATTAACAAATTTGTCTGCCATCCCAACAAGGATGCAGCTTGAGCCCGATTCGGAGGTAGCATCGAAATAATTCAACTAGTTCAATTATTTCCATGCATACAGCCGAATTGGTGCATGCGTAAACAGTCATTCATGAATGATTTTGATGGGATTGGCTCTGCCCAATATATGCAGCTATTTTCAAATGGTATTTTGTGTGGAAGCCCAATATTTTGAATCTCCTGATAAAGTACATATTTTGAAACAAGGGTATTTCGCACAAGAGTGTTTATTTTGTTTGTTTTGGCAATATAGTGTTAATTTTGGCGCAAGACCAGTTACTATTGCCCTTTTTTACTTTCCAATTTACTCAACTTATATTGTATTGTCTCAACAGCAGTATTTAATTTTATGTCAAAACTCACCCTTGGGGTTGTTAGATATGCACGCATAAAATGTATATGCATAACCCTCCTAAATACTCAAAGTAGACGAATGTAATTTTTAGT
>JAAAYG020040428.1:0-13133 GCA_009936455.2 Tomocerus minor
AAATTGACCAATGGGGTGGAAGCCAAAATGCCCTTAGAGACAGGAAAAGTGCATATGAATGTGAATGCGACAGTACTACATCCACAATGTACTATGAGATGGGAAATACTTTTTTGGGAGAAACTCTATTTTTCTTAGAGTTGTTGCCCTAGAAAGACATTATTGATCTCCACGGACTTGTAGAATGTCTCTTGAATTGTGGAGTTGAACACCGTGTACCCATTGTTCATGCATTTTTACTTCCCGCTATTGTCGTCGCAGGTTTTTCAAGTGGAATCGCAAAATCTTGATTCCGACATTTTTAGAAAACGTAGAGAGTTGCAAAAATACCAAAAAAAGTAGAAAAAAACTGGAGGGCACCTTGAGCTCAGGGTCACAGCTATCTTTTTCTAAATGTGCCGGAAAATTCAAAATATATTTTTCCAATGCAATGCAATTTCCAATGCACAAAACCCCAATTTTTTCTAATATGGAATTATAATTTTGGAAATGTTGGTCAAAGGTGCCCTCGAAAAATATGGGGCAATTTCAAAAATGTGCGTCTCATTGCTTTACTCAGAGCCGTTTTACTTAAATCAGGATTTTGCTAGTTTACAACCCCTCCTTAAATCAAGGATATGTCTGCTACGCAAAGTTGTTTACTTTCCTTTATTTAGCTGTAGTAGTATTATATTTCTATTGAGTGAAGAAGTGAATTCGTATCATTTTACATTGTAAGATGTTTTTTTTTCTCAAGGAGTAATGGAAACGTTTTAGATTTCAAAGTATACATTACATGGCATTAATTACCTATCGTAGACAGCGATTCTATCACAAGTAAATAGTAGCTGGCTGGGATAAAAATGGAGTTTATATCATTAACTCTAGATCTAAGATAGGAATGTTATCCCTTCTACAGTCGATTGTATAAAAGTGTATTAAATAACCGAAGTTTTGAAAAATTACATTTAAAATTTTCTAATTATCTATCGTATTAATAAAATGCTAGTTCATATATCGCTTTCTCTTTCTATACACTACCGACTTTCACCATAAAAAAACGGTGGTATCCTTGCAGAAATTCCGGTGAAGGTATTGGTGAAAGATGGTTGAAAGTGTGTTGCGGAGGTAGAATAAAGAAAAGGAAAGTACCTCTAGTTTTTCATTCATATTTACCCCACCATTTGAGTTTTATCTAGAAGAAGGGATATAAAAATCTAAAAGATGTTATAAAAAGTAGAGAGAGAGGCTAGAATTGTGATGACAGAAGTCAGTGTGGCCGTAGAAGTCGTATAAAAAAGGCCGGGTGCAGCCGGCAGTTAACTTTATTTAATACCAGTAGACAAATTGTCCCGTGCTTAACAAAGCGGAAGTGCCAAACTGCCTAGGCCTTTATAAAAGTCTCAAAATGGAGTATAAAAAACAAAAGAAATGCTATTGTGACAGTATGATACTATTTTAGTTGCAAACATTCTAGTTTCGGTACGTTGGCCGGAGCCGGAACTGAAGGAACTGTAGAGAGAGACTGCCTTGGAATGGAATCACACAAACAGATAATAGAACTGCGTAGTTTGGTTGTGTAAGAAAGAATGGGCAAATGCTTTGTATTTTCCACTCCTGCATAATAATTCTAAAGAATTTTCTTTGTGGCAAAGGCAGCTGTGAATTCCTGCAGTGGATAGTTGATCTAGGACGGGACTTTGTGGAGATTGAAAATGAAACTTGACCAGGCTTTTCTAACAATGTGTTTTATAAATAGTAAATGCGAGATGAAACAACTTTATTTTTCCGCTGTAAATATTTTAAAGCCTATTAACTCTTCGGGTGAATATACTTAATGTATTCTCTGCTATTCTCTTCTCTGGTTGTTTTCAAATATGCAATTGTAACAGTAATTGTAACTGTAGCGTTCAATGTTCTACAGACTACAAATCCCTAGCCAATTTCTCTATAATGCACTTTCACGTTTATTTACTCCAATTTAATTCTGGTTGAGATAACATCCCTCACTCACACCACCACTCATTATTACACAGC
Organism: Tomocerus minor; assembly: GCA_009936455.2. Taxonomy (NCBI): domain Eukaryota; kingdom Metazoa; phylum Arthropoda; class Collembola; order Entomobryomorpha; family Tomoceridae; genus Tomocerus; species Tomocerus minor. Next base: position 2,017 of record JAAAYG020040428.1, read on the forward strand.
TACACACTACGCAGTCAATGGATAATGTATTTCTTTACCAAAAACAGACAGTGAGAACAACAGTGTATAGTCAGTGCACACAAGTGTAAGTGTTGTTTGAAATAAGGATTGGCAAAGCAGACAATGAAAAAGAGACTTGAGAGCAAAAGCCCTAGACGGATTGAATTGAATCTCCTTTTTCTATTGCCACTTCATTCCAACTTAACGCTTCTTCTGTCCTCAATACTTTCTATCAGTATTCGTGAAACATGAAGGCATTGTAATTGTAACGGTGACAGTGTCGGTAAATGTACCATGCCGTCTCTCTGTATTCACTGAGTTTAATTTGCACAAAACATGGTAACAGTAAATATATATATATATCTTTGAACTTCTGTTTCATCTGTCGATACTCTGGGAATATTATTCAAAGACCGAAGGCTGTAAATAATGAAACTTTAATAGCCGCTCTTCTTCGTCTTTCTCTTTGCAAGATTTAAACAAATTAAAATTGAAATTGACACACTATTTCTAATATTATTCGAACATAGGTTAAAATATTATTGCTAATAAAGTATCAACATGATTTATTGCTGCCATAATGAATTTTGATTGTGACATTGATGTGGCAATTAGCAAAGTGCTCAAGTCTGAACTAGTAACTTTTGATTTCCTGTATATATTGATTTCTTATATATAAATAACTATTGAGGGTGTGGAGTGTGGATATGAAGATCCAAACCCTCAAATCTTCCTTGGTTTATACCTAGTGTCAAGAAAATAGCTGCCAATTTGATATAAACCGACGAACTTGTATCTACTATAGACGACTATAGTAATTTCAAGAAAAATTAATTTACAAATGTCGATCCTGATGCTATATAATGCTGTTGTAATTCACATGCTCTGATACGTGTCCGCTGCTATAATAATATTCATTCAGGACAAAGCAACAATATCTTGACGCTGCCCCGAACCAAGTAGGCTACACAGGAAATGGAATTTGGCAAACAATAAAGAGATGCTAGATAAAAAACACAGACACAGAACAGACGGACCACAAAAGATCAAACAAGAACTAACTCCAACTTCAACTATATAAATGTCTATTTACTTGTCTTGTCCTGTTTTGAATATCAATTCATTATATTTACGAAATTGCTACTATACCATACCATTTCATTTGTGTCACTCTACTCATTGTTATGTTATAATGCAGCTTGATTTATTGTATTTAACTTTTGTCAAAATTCTCCATTTTGATCTAGATTCTAGAGGTACCGCACTATAATATTATCACGATTCTATAAACGTATTTATATTATAATCATCACATATGTATGACTCAACAGAATCCTTTCCAGCTCCTCAACTTCACCTAATAAGCATGAAAGAGAATTTTCAGTATTCAAAGTGTAAATCAAGCGTATTAAATTGGTATATCATATATAAAAATAATTCTTTCAAACTTTTGGCTACTTAAACTAGCAGTCAAGTCAACTTCAACTCAAGAACGCTAGATGAACATGAAGATCGTTGATTCATTTTCCTTTGTAAAATTTCTAGGGTTCGTAGATTAGGTTAATTAATATAGACATTCATCATATATATAACTCCAACGGGACACTCAGATAATATCAATTACAGAAATTCCTTAAGTTTATAGTTAGAAAGTCAATTTTTAGTAACTTTGATGTTGGAAATGCAAAACCTTGTTTCAGATTTCATTTCAGTTGTTTTCATTCATACTGTAGGATAGAAACAATTTTTTAATGCTGTTAAGCACTAAATTAACGTTAATATGTAACGTTGTGTAATTGTATTCTACCAACAAAGTTTTAAAGAACATTTTGCACATTCTGCAAATATTATACCAAGCCCCTAAGGAAAAAAACCAAACTGAGCCAGAATAAAATAGGATAGACTAAAGAAATATTAGAACTACATTCTTAGGAGAAAGTTAATTTCGACGCTACACGACCAGACACTCAGTTATTCCAGACAACGATACACATTGATTTTCTTAATGTATTCCCTAAAGGATCAGTTTCCGTTTCCGCCTCAGATGACTAGCACTTGAATTTCTCTTTACATTGCACTACAAAAACAGAAGAGTGGAATAATGGTACAAATTCGGTAACAGTATTTCACATTGTGAAATATAATGGGATCGTAATCGGGTGGTAATCAAATCAAGTCAATAGTGTTATTTATTACTACACCCATGTAGATACTGTAAAACTTGTCTTAGTCTTTACCAATTACAAAATGGTAAGGTACATATTTACAGTCGCTATGTATTTCCTGTGCGTTAGCATGAGTAGGTATTATCCGGTATTATCATCTTTTTCATCGAAACGAAATGTGGACATAATATTCGTTCTAAGAAAGTTTAACTAACTTTATATAGTTTCTTTCCCACCTAATTTCTGAAGTGCTCTTCAAAAAGATGAACTTTAAGAGATGATCTGATGGCAGATAAACACCGACGCTCGGACCTTACAGGCGACGGGAATCCTCGCCCGTGCGGAATTACCTCCCGCGTGCGATTGTATTATATTGAAATTGCTCGGACTTTTACTCACAAAATAAATTGCACGCACCAATATGCAATATAGTTGTATACAATGATGGTTTGGGGCTATCAATACTTTTGCAATTTGCCAATCTTATGTGTGCATGTAATATGTGTGCATATAACTATAATAATGTAAGATAATCTTTTACTTACACATCATATCGTATGGAGTTCAGAAAATTAAATTATAACAACCAACTGACTAAACATCCACCATAAGTTAAAAGTGTATTTATTGGTCTGATACATTTTGTGCTATCTGAATATTCTGCTTCAAGGTCAAAAATACTGCTTTTTGTATTGTGAATTGTGAATGCAAATAAATGAAATCACAATTAGCATTTGCGCACGGACAAAACGACTCTAATGGTGTAGGTATTAGTTTAGTACCTTTTAAAAAACTTCCATTTCTGAAACTCACGATGCGCTGTTTCAAAAATGATCTTCCTACAACGGATTTGATTATTTCTATCTCAGCAATACTTCTGTATATCTGCTCTTCTATTGTTTTTGTGCCACACACATCAGAAGAATTCGTAAAGGTTGGTGCGTAGAAATAATATAGTTTGAAATTATGTAAATACGACACCACATTTCTATGTATATGTATTCTATGTATCAGTTTTAAATATTCTCATTCTAACTATTCAGGTCTGCAAATTCCTAAAAATGCCCGATTTAAGAGTTTCTGCACATACACCATTTAATGACTCGCTGCTGAAAGAGAAAAAACTATTTACATGTGAAATGTCAATTCAATTTATGTGTAATATTCTTGATTATGTTTTCGCATGATATGATGCAATTTCGATAAATAAAACTGAAAATTAAATTATCTCCATTAAAGATAATTCATTTCCTTAAGGAATATTGTATTTAAGTAGGGTACAATGAAAGATACACGAGACATTGTTATTGAAATAAGTATTTTCATACAATATATAAATAAGTTTAAATTAATACAAATGCGTTTCGTAACATAAGCACATCTACAGGAACCATATAGAGATATAGAGAAAATAAATTTCAATTTGCTTTCATTGTTCCCTTCAAATTCCTTTAGATTCTAGGACAATCTACATGAGCTTTTCTTTTCTCTCAGAAAATAATGACGCCTTGAGGAAGCTAAGCGATAACTTCATTGGCCGAGGCAATCTTGCAGAATCATTGAACCCATTATTGAAGAGAGGGAAATAAGTAGCAGGCGACTATTATGGCAAAATCTGTGTATGTACATATGTAACATTTTCTATGGTTTCGAGGAAGTCTGTCTAAAGATATCTTTTGCACAATAGGAAACAGCTGGAAACATTTGCTTTAGTTCACAATATTACAAAGCGACCATGCAAGGAACTGGTCTTCGGTTAATGACTGGACCATTAGCGTAGCAATTCGGTTTATTTTGCAGTTAGTTATTAAACTCTGATTTACTTCATTGGTGAATGAACTGATGTGAACACGTGGGATTCCTAAGGTTTCGGCCACAATCCCCGTTAGAAAAACATCTTCTAGTTTTAGATAAGGAGTCTTCAAAGCTATAATTGAAATTGTATATCAGTCAGCTATAAAAAAACTAAGTAACAAAAAAACAGCATGTCATAGTAGGTTCTTGAGTTAAAACATACCTGTCGTTAAAAGTGGATGAGCCAAAGAATGGCTAAAAAGATATGCAGGTCCACTTGTAAAATTTGGATACATTAAAAATGGGTACTGGTCACAGGTTACAGTGTATTTTTCATTATCATCCCGGTATGGATAGTTCAATCCGTGAATGTCACCGTAAATCTTTCTTTGAATTTTGTCTTCTGCCTTTTAATAACCAAAACTAAAATATCAAAAGTCACTCCTTGAAGATTTTAAGTCAAAGAAGTTATTAGGCATACCTCTATGTTATTGACAACTCTGAGCAAGAAAGGTACATTTATAAGCATATCATCATCAGTCTTTAATATGTATAGGTCTTTTGTTCGTGAGCAGCAAGAATGAACCCAGTCCAAAATGAAAATAGTTTTCAAAGTAAGTTTATCATAGGCATCTGCATATTGAGGAATTATAATATCATTGTAAGAGGATATTTCCGAGAGAAGATGGCTATGATTTTGATTTTTTAGTTCCCATTGGTTAATAGCTGTCGTTTTCAAAAAATCAAAATATTCATCATTAATTAAGATATTAATAATATGAATTACTTAAAAATAAACTTAGACCCAAAGTGCAAATTATCGTTGAAGATCTTTGGACGCAGGAAAAATCGTTGTAAGGAAATCAGTTGGCAATTTTATTACTTACCAATAACGAACGATATTGAAGTATCTTGTCGTAAGCCATAATGACCCCAACTCATACGAATTGCATTTCGCTGATACATATTTCCAGGTGCAGATATAACGAAGATCATGAGTTTAAGATACTCCTTAGTTGTACAAGCCTGACAGTTCTTCAACAAATACTTCCCATTAAACATTTTGCTCATTAAATTTCTCTTTACTCTGAGATTGTTTGTGCAATTTTTCCATATCTTTTGTTTGAACTCGAGAGTATCATTTCTCCTTATATATGCATGAACTTTAAAAACAAAATGATTAACTTATCTCTGTATAGTATTTGACAATAAACATTTGCAGTAATAGGCAGATCTAAATGTTAGTGCTTCATTAAGTTAGATTAATGGTGAATAACAAAGAAACTTACATACGTGGATTTAATGCCATCGTTTGATTTGGTTTTATCGTCTGACATTTGAAAAGAAGCCAGAAAGTACTAATTATCAGTAGTACATAAACACATCTCCTCAACATTCTCAAATGCTTTTCGTTACTTTGACACAAGACACGAGTACAAGAAACCCCTTGACAATCCTTTTGGGATTTATGGACCTAGTTTACACATAATATTATTATAATTACTACAAAAAATGTTAGCTCCCATACTAAAAACGCTATTAAATATTATACAGATTATCTATTAAGAGATGACCACGGTTCATAACTACTTAACTAGAAAAATGTAACTGAATTTTCTGTCTCATAGTGTCATAAGGTTTATTGAAAATTTTCCGAATTTTCCACCTCCATGCTCCATTAGAAAATTGGTTTTATAGTATAAATTATAAATATCCTACACTCTATCTTTCGGGAGTAGAGAATAAAGCAGAGATCTGTTTTGCAGTTGTTTCTTGTGTAAACATATTTGTTTGTCTTCCTTTAGAATCTGAATAATTGAACAGGTGCTTTACCAAGCAATGTTGGCAACATTTCTCAACGTGTCTTTGTTTTGCTTCCGCTCGTTATTTATTAATACCTTATTGAGAGTTGCACTAGGAGACACGAAACATATTTCTAGGATTCACTCCCACTCCCATTTGCAAAATCGATCTGCTTGTAGCGCACTTGATATTTTTTTGCTATAAGTAGGTTATGTATTCTGTACTGCAGTTCTTCGTAAGTAGGCAGAAATAAAATGAAATACTGATAGTTGAGAGTATGGTAATTAAGAGTATGCGTATGTTAAGAGTACGACCGTGGTCTAGATATATACAAAATCTATCCCAAGATATTAAGGACGCCTTATAGTTGTAGAGAACCTGATACATTGGTTTTCATACTTCAACTCCTCATACAGAACTCAAACAGTTTTGGGTCAATCAGGTCATGAAAAATAAAGATTAGGTACGCACCATGCAGCCCAGAAGCCTGCTGTTTATTAAATTTCTCCAAAATAAAAATTGAAAACATTTTATTCAAAACAAAATCTAAAATATTTAGGCGGCAACACTTTGACAGTTAATCGCTCAATAATAAAACAATTTAACACAAGTTGGAGCCGTCTGACCTAGATAAACCTGTTCAGAATCTCTGGTCAAATAGCCCATCATTTTAGTCGGCCCATTTTTTCAATTTCGATTGAGAAACTGCAGAAACATTTGAATCCTGAGTACTCATAATACAACGAAAGAACAACACACAAAGCATAAGTTATATGCGTTGAATGGGCTTGGTGCAATAGACATGCAACAAACAGTCATGTTGTTTACTGCATTTACTTTAGTTACCATCCCTGTAGAACTGTCTTTGAACGTCTGTAATATCAATATGGATAGATTCCACTAGTTTGTAAAGAGTGTCCTTAATATCATGGAATATATAACAGTAAACTCGATACTTACCCTCATTTTCAGCTTAACTCTGACGAATATCTCAAGGAGTACTTGACAGGATTCTGTGAGAGATTATATCTTGTGACAGGAATTGTTCCCAAAAGTATTCTATATATGTCGTTTTGCCACCGTGACGCTGCGCTGAGTCTAATTTAAGATGCAAAATTTTCCATCCCAGATTTCGACTGCTTGGGAAAACGTAGAAAATGGCAAAAAAAACCAAAAGAAAAATATTCTCCAGGGCACAGGTTTCTGGCTTATGAAACTTTGTCTTTCTAAACACGTGATAAAAATCAAAAACGTTTTTTTTCAAAAAAACCCCAAATATTTCCTATATAGAGTTTTATTTTTGAAAAAGTTGAAAATCTGTGCCCTCGAAAAATATAAACAGATTTCAAAAATGTTTATTTCATTGCTCTACATTAAGCCGTTCTCTTTGAATCAGGCTGCAAATCATGTCAACCCCTCCTTAAGGTTAATCTTTTTTGAACGCATGTAAACCTTATTCCATTGGGACACATGTGTATTATCAATTATTAACAAAATGGGGAACTTTAAGAAACTCATTTACTACACTTATTCTGTCTTATATCCGGCCTGATATGCACGTAATAGGAAAATTGAGATTTTTTTCTACAGTACACTAAACTTATTGCAATATATTTGCAAACTTATTCACTGGGTAAAATAAAAAAGTGATATTTTAATATTATTTTGCAGAATGGTTGCATTTTCATCATTTTATACATATTTGTTTTATCGTTCCTACTGTTTTTTTGAGCAATTATTTCAATGATCAGTTATTCATGAAAATAAACGAATCATATTGTTGGACTTACGACAAGAGAATACATTGCAAATTTGTGACAAGATACTATGGCCATGGGCAATTGTAGTTATGTATTTCGTTTTACAGTGAAATTATAGTTGGCAAAGAATCAAGACGTGCCAGCGCAAACGATCACACTTAACGATTTTTAAAGGATAAAGTAAATAGTAAATGATCAATAAACCTTCCTGATACAAAGATTGAGACTTGCTGTTTTCTATTTATCGGCATTCAATTTTCATGTGCCACAAGTAACAGAATTTTTTTATTTAATCATAGAATTGTTTATTTGTTTAAAGATAAAGAGATCAACCACAGTGTTATGTAGCAAAGTGAATTACAAAATAATGCAGAAATATGATGCAGCAATTAGGGAGTACATACTTTCATAATGGTTTGTTCATTGTTATTCATTTATTTAGTATAATGTTAATTCTTAGAAAACACAGGCAATTTTTCCAAAGTGTATACAGAATTGTATTAATAACCCACATTTAAACAAAAAGATCATTAGTAAGCAGGATTTTCCTCCATACTATGTAATATTTATACAGCAACAGCCCGAAATGCGCCATAAGAATGTCATTAGCTTGGATTTCTGGTATGCTCGAAAGCTCCTTCTGTATAATAAATGCAATACGTAGTACGCTTTAAGTACTCACTACTGCGAAAATTCATAACAAATAGCCGACAGTATATGTGAAACAGTAAACTGAAAGGATGATGGTAGTATTAGTATCAACTGGCATCATATGACTTTTTATACAGACAACAGACGTCAACCACGAAAATATTTCTCTTCCGAAGCATTAGTGTGCAATGTTTTGGCTGCAAATTTATGTAAACAAGTAAGCACTCTGTAGGATGCTGTTTGGATCCACTTTATATTTCGGCTGTTGATGTTGACAAAGTGTCACTAGTCCTTTCCTCTAGCTACAGATTCATATTACATTTTTATTGATTTTGTATTTTGTAAGTTCTCTTAAAATAAACCTCATTATAAAAGAAATGTTGTTTCACTTTTCATTTCATTCTCCACATACTTTAGATTATCTTAAGTTAAAAAATTGAAATTTTTTGTCATTTTACATGACCCTTTTAAGATTAAAATATTATTTAGTCCAAAGATGCATTTCGGACAACTGCAGAATTTTAAATGACTAAAATAATTTTGTATGCTCCTCGCTGTTATCATAAGAAGACTTAGAGCTAGGAAGGTAATCTTTTCTCTCTACCTTTAGCATGAAATGAATGTGGAACTTGTCGAAAACAAAACCACAGGAGAAACAATCTCGAATCTAAAACTATTTTTAACCTTGTAATATTTAGGATAGAGTTTAAGACGGAACTTCATTTGCGTCATGTTTCGTGACAAAACGAAAGTGTTTACTTAGTATCACTCTAGCATTCAATGTTACAGCTCGCTCTTGTCAAGTATTCCTTAGGTGACACTTACAGTGTTGAGAAGTATACGAGTATAGAGCTATAATAGTATGTGTATTAGATTTTGCTGCGCTGGTTACTTTTTAATTTATGTACACAAGCGTCATTGAATTATGTATAGCTCTCGAGGCTTAGGAAATATCAGTTATATATATTTATGTGAGTGATACTATATCGCCTATATCATCTGAAGCTGTTTGTAGAAAGATTATTTTAAAATGAAAATGGCAATCATGTTGTGTACTAATAATAATACGTCCATATAGTTTTCTAAGACACATGCTAATAGAGTCCTGATTGAATTCTCAGAATTCATTTCCTTGGCTTAGCTCCATGAAATTCCCGTACACTACTTTTGCTTGCCGCAGTTTGTCTTTGATGTGCTTGTGAAAATGTAGCCTTTTTCCTAGTCCCCTCCAGACTTTCATTTTACAGACATAATTTTTTAAATCCTTCCATAAATCCGAAAAGTATGTTTTTATGCGCACCAACATTTTTAACTTTCAGGGATGCGCCGAAAGAGTTGACATTTATTTATGGTTTCAAAGCACATAAAAATAATACGCTCTACTTTTTGATGAAATCGAAGTCTCTTAGATTTGCCTTGAAGACATTCAGACGTTTGAGATAAGATTTACTGTCAAATCGGAGGACGAGGAACTAGTCCTGCTCCACAAAAACATAGATGACATCAACATTACAAACTTTCAGTATAAATTTCATGGAACTGCACTAGAAACCTTTTGTAATAGTAATGATGTAAACTATATGTTCAAAAGGAAATCCCTCTTTGCGCTAAAGTACATACGCGTACATTAAACTTTTTCTTCTGATTTTCACGACTTCATACACAAAGTCTTTCTAGGAAATGAGAGGAAAAAATCTTTGGTACTAGAAACATTTTAACTTACTACGACATACAGTCCAAAACCCTCCATTGTGGCATAAGTGTTTATCTTGCGAAGTAGAAAATGCTCAATGCCAAGTTACATTTGTTGACAGCCTATGTAGCTATCTGTCACAATTCTGTTTGCATTAGCTTAGGTTCTTATTTGTAATAAGTAAAATGGACCTATGTATTTCTGACTTTACATCGTGTACCTATTTCTGATAAGAATGAATTATAAGTTCTAACTTCTACGTAATGTTACATTACATTACAAACTACTAAATCTTACACTGATGACCAGAAAAACAAGAATGACAAAAAGTAATGTTTATGCAGTCGGCTTAGTCGTAGTAATAACGTTGTAAAATACTTATATCTGCCCAATCACTACACAAGTAATTTTGCTTCATACAATATTAATTGCGTATTTATCATACAAATTACAATTTCTTGCTGAAAATTCTGCAATGTGTGCAGTATTTCCACTTCGGAAACTATTTCTCTAAGTAAATATTTCTGCAATATTAAAATAATTATTAGTCATTTCAGTATATTCCAACCTTTTGGTACCCACATACAAAGCATACATATGCAGTTAGCTCATAGGTAGTAGCCAGGAACACCGTCGTCGAAGGAACTATGTTATTTAAAACCCTCAATCTGTCTGCATTGCGTCACAAATTCTGTATTTTTTGCACTTCAATGTAAAGTATATTTTAAGTACCTACATGAAACGATGTAAGAAATACTTAGTACAAAGACAGAAAAAAAGCCTTCTGGAACTAAACACACTATGAACTCATTGAGGAAAGTTGCATCTGCTAATTTCAAACGAATGAAACTTTACTACAATAGATACACATTTACACATTCAACAAACATTCAACAAATTCTTCGTTATGTTATTTTCATATCCCTTTATTATAAATCTCCTCTTTTAAATCCAAAAAAAAAGTTAGAAATCAAAGTAATCAGTCTGTTGCATGTGAGATTTTATTTTTTGTAGTAATGTATTTCATGTAAAAGTTTCGATTCAAAATGTTTCCTTCATTGAAATTCCTTTACCTATTACAAATAACAGGAAAATTAAGTACAATCTGATATTGTATTGCAATGCTTTAATGAACAACGAAATGCTTGATAATTCTAGATACGAATGACTGAATAATAAACCATTGTAAAAACGGCTGTAAATAAGTAGCGGTTGGCATGATTTTTGGTGAAAAATCAATGATTTACAGCG
>JAAAYG020040483.1:0-18611 GCA_009936455.2 Tomocerus minor
TTAGTAGTTCTGTTTAACTTCCACTAGTTTACAGAATAGTTTGCACTTTTCACTTGTATAATTTCCCTCCCATATTTACGAAGGAGTCAAATTAAGCGCAATTATTCCGCTTCTAGTATGATGTTACTTGTAATACTTCTTAACTTTAGTTAAAATGTGGCACAGGAGTTACGTAAAAAGTAACTTAACAACCTAAACTAGAAGTGGGAAACAGTTTTTGTTAGGCCTTTGCTTCTCTGCGTGTCTTCATTCAATTCAGTTTTAATCACTCACTTCACTTTAGCGGAGTTTGTTCACGCAGGGGATTAAATTATATGAGAGACCCAAAAAGAGTTGTGTAATTGTGTAGATCAAGAACTTTCCAGAGCAAGATAAACAAGAAATCTTAGAAACAATGATAGTGGTATCTCTCTTATATTCCTCGTATAATGTCCTCCTTACAAACTAATGTTGCTTTAGCCCATACTTAACTTTCTATGATAGGATATATCAACATAAAATTATTATGTCGGTATCAGCTTACAATGCGTATGAGCGTATGTCACCTCTTATAACTTTGCATATACTTATATTTTCCGCATTTCGACACATATATACAGAAAACGTTCTATTAGGTACTTAATTTCAAATTCTGCACTTTTTTTGATCACTATAGTATGTACATTTTAAATTTTCTACTTACAATTTCCATCTATATAATTAGGGTAATTAATACATTCCAAATCTATATACACATAAGTACACTGTTTCTCAGCTTATGTAAAAGGTTGAAAGCTGTAATTACCCTTAATTCGATAGACAAGTGGATAATAAGTCCATCCCGGAATTAAACCATTCCAGCAAAACGTTAAACATTCGACTATCGTTATATTATAGTTACATAGCTAGTTATTTCCTTGTGCATACATTAAATAAGTACTAACCTGTTTTAAATAAAGTTCCTATGTGGGAAAAACGAGAGCAGAGCCTGTGCCTGTGCAGCACAGGATATTATGTACATAGATCCACAGGGGAGTCAAAAATAGTTCTGCACATTTTTTATGGATTGATAAGTTTCTGTACAGTGAGCATTAGAGTTAACACGAAAAGCCGTAATTATGTCTCAGAAAACTTTCTATTTGATGTGAATAACGAATGGTTTGATAGAAAAACGAAAAAAAAAGTAATTGTTATAAAAACCAGTAGATTATAAGGACGAGCTCTGTATATTCAGTTCTATAAGGTCCAATAATTAGGAAACAAAATTACTACACAGCTACTAAATAGAAAATTGGACCCTAACAAGAAGTAACAGCGCTGTCTGCAACTTCTTCATACATACGCATCGAGAAGAAAGTTTTGTGTCAAAAATTATAAGCAAATTCCTGTTACATAGACAATTTGAATGCAAATATTAGGCAGCTAAGTCGATTATTAGCATTTTTATCTGAATCTGAGATCTTAATAATCGTAAATATATACAATTATCGATGAAACTATAGAATAACTGAAATTATGAGTTAATACCTTTAAATAGCTGTTGTACATCCGTGATCTGAACTGGATTTTCGAATGGAAAAATTGATTTTCTGCACAAAGTCACAAAGGAACAAGTTTTGTCTAATGAAATAAGAGAGCGATAAGTAAATAAAAAGTAAGTCTAACTCTTTCTTGCATGAGAATACAAGAAGAAAACTGGGCTCACACAAGGGTTTATTAGATTATAAGTTTTGTTGTGTTGGTGTTGAGAATGAGCTGGGAGAGAAATCAATGTGCTTATCCATAATACTATTTAATAAGTAGTTGATTTGAGTGAGTGACCACGAGCAGCTGGTTCTTGCGTATGATACAGTAAAGAGAGATGATTTTTGAGAGGGAGAATCTCTTGTGCTCTACCTGACCTAAGCTTGGTCGAGGATTTCTGTGATATTTACTAGTTCATTTAGAGAATGGTTTATGTGCACTATATGAAGTTTCTTTTCAATATGCCCCCGTGGCTACATAACTAGGTTTCATGTTTCACGTTTGCTCGGCTCACGTTCGCATACCTGTCTGGCCTACGATAGTTGAGGTACTAAAACTAAAAGAGTCAGACTACAAAGCAGAAAGGAACATGAAACTCAGAGAAATATGTAATGTAAATACATCCCAATATCTACAAAAGGATCCTAATAATATGACTGTTCTTGCACTGTTATTTCATAGCAATCTGCATTACTGTTTTCTCTTTGTAAAAGTATTTGTTTTGTGTTTTTGTGTGAGACAGGAGCAGAGAACATTGTATTAGTAAATCAGCCTATAGGTACACAGCTGAGCTTAGTCATTGTATTTCCCGATTGATAATATAACAAAGGTTAAATCCAGACTGAGATAGACACATGTGTGTCTACTATTATGCATATATGTAGTAGAGGAGCACAAAGAACGATAATGTGTTCTTTGCCTGAACAAGCACAATTGTATAATGCATGATGTGCATGTGTTTGTTTATCTCTACCTACCTTTAGAACACATACAAATGTACAACACTAAAGGTAATGTACGTACACTTTGAACATTTCTAAGCTGAATAACCAGCATAGCACGAACTACTGTTTTATTAATGCTTTCAATTTCTATAAATGTAATCCTAAATGTTTTTTTCCTACTGGATGATTCTACTCTCCTAACGTTTTCATCTCATTCAAGTGGCCTTTTTTGGTGTAGCTACCAATGGATATTATATTATGCACACACACACATACACACTCAGAAACTACAATATACTTACTACGCGTATCTATCTGTAGGTACATGTTGCTTTATTTAATATTACACTTAACAATAACGTCTATATGCAAATAACAGATATTTTACTTGGAACAAGTATAAACCAAAATGAATTCTAATTTGATTGCAGTAGTAATGAGATATATTTACTACTTGTGTGGAGGTGCCCAACTATAGAGAGCTATAACCATATCCATATACAATTCTATTTACTGATACAGAAATGGAATAGTAAATTTTATCTAAAGTAAATATATAATTATCTCGCCACAAAAAATTACTATAGGAGATATTTGGTGTAGAATTACCTGCTTTTGTCTCCTTTTCCCAGCTGGAAGATAGGATCTCAAGTTTTTTGTTGCAATTTCAAAACTCTGCCGTGTGTAAAATCATTACTTCACTTCTTATATATATTTACATGACACAGAGAACTAAGAAGAGATGTGAGAAGGGTATTAGCGTTCTGTTGACAATGGCTAAAGCTACGGTTAAGAGAGCGCAAAGTCTTTGATAAGTGAAATCTTCAAGGCTCTTTCGTCGTCGACCGACCAGAATCGCTGTTGGTTTATGAATGAAGCTCTCGGAAGAAATCCACACTCTATAATTCTACAATTCTACTACTCTACTCTCCAAAGTGTTCTAGAACTACACTCAACTTCTTTTCCTTTGCGCTCTTGCCTTCCTTTTCTCAGACTCCCTTCTCCCTGCCCTGGCATGTATAAGACTTGCTTTGTGTAGTAATGAATGTGAGAGTCTACAAGAAGACTCACACACAAAGCTCCAGTTAAACAACACTAATACAAATGTACTCAGACGGAGGAGCCAGGCAGAGTGAACTTACCTTCAAGCTCCCGAATACAACGGATACATTCATTCCTCCTTTTTAATGCGTTGACACAGAACACTAGACGTTCGCAGACAAGAATCATATTATAGTCATCATAATATACATGAAATATATTATTGTGTTTATGACAATCACGAATATTAAATGATAATGCAGGTCTGTAACAAAAATAATTATTAAGGCCAGAGCAGACAGAGTCAGAGTAATAATGTTTTATGATAGGTAGGCTCCATATAGCACATAATTTTTTCCACTAGTCTAAATCTAAAGAGTCTAAGCAGAAATTGCCTCAGGTAAACTGAAGGAGTAAAACTACTGACAGACACTAAAATCTCCACTATCTTATTTCGTCCATTTCTTCCAACCGCAATAAAATTCGTAAATGCTTTTGCCAGATGTCCGAAAATTTTAAAACTAGTAAATAATATCTGTAAGCACTTTCTCAGCTCTTTCTCACTCTTTCATAGCTTCTTAATAGATGTTATAGGATCATCTCGTTGTACCATATTAAATACACAAGAGTTAATCAATTTTGTTAATTTTCAAATGAAAGTCCATTAATTTTGCTTTTAAATATTTTAAATGACATTTGGACCCTTGTTTACGCGACATTTTTGTAAATAAAGTAAGATGTCTGTATATACAGTAAGCCCTGGTAGTGCAATTAAAGATTGTAGTCGTAAATGTAATACTTTGTACTTTGCTGTTATCATGTTAAGTACTTAAGATAAGACTAACAATAAGTTAAGAAAACCCGTAGGTACTTATAAAGATAATATAATACAATTTAGTGTGTTGCTATCTGTGTGGCTTATCCGTAAGTATGATATAGCCCCAACCAATAATAATACCAAGCAAGTGAGTAATGAATACTTCAAAACGAGCCCATAAAACCAGGATTGAAGCATATTTCACTTGAGTATAAGTATATCAATATAGAAAAACTTCCAAGTAAAGTATTATTTATTATTTATCGTCAAAAACTTGATGTTGATTAAGGGACTTGATGGACATGTATATTTCAGGAACTTTGGAGGCTTGTTGATTGCATAGTATGAATTATTTAAACTAAAATGAACAGACATAGGCAGAATAAACAAGATGTAAATTAGTCATTGTGGTAGGTTAAGTCTCAACCTTCGAACTGTCTAAATATTTTAATAAAATCCGAAGTAAAGTAGCAAGATCAAAATTTTTTGAATTGTAATCTAAGAATGCAATTAGCAGATTTCCAACGTCATCATAAAGGGGCTTTAAACTTGTAGGAACAAAAATGCTTGTTAAAATTAATTGCTCTTATAAATGATGCTCTGTCCCGACTTAACCAAGCTTTTGTAATATGATAGTGACTATTGATCCTTGGTCATGTTTGCAAAAGATAGCGCATGCATGAATATGCAAATAAAAAGTGCTATTGAAGTTATGATAATTATAAATTCATTCGTTATGCAATGCAATAATAAGTAGAATCTAGTATATACCTCAAGGCTGGTGGAGAGAACTAGAATAATCGCTTAAATCTTAAGTGTGTAGATTATAGCATAAGAACCATCTATATACATGCATACTCAAGTTATTATCACACGATAATACTGACTATTGCATGCAATACTGCTAGCCTCAACATTTTAACTTCTTGCAAAAGCATATAATTATACTGAAGAGAAAAAATCCGAAAAAAATAATGATTTCAGATTATTCTAATTAATATCCCCAATACGTCTGCCGTATGCCACACAGCTACTATGCCTGCCTTTGTCAACCACAAAAGTCATTTTCCACATGAGATGGGTTTTTCATGGCCAACCAAATAGAAATTGTTCACATCGTAAATTCAATAAACGCGAACGATCCATTGGGAGTATAAACCAGAAACTGGAATAGTATAGTAGTCTGAATATGTATGTGATAAAGATAATCATTGGCCGATTCGATATAAACATAAATAACGTTTTTAGCACAAAAAATCTCATTATTATCGACTAAAAAGAAGCTTCGTTTTTCTGTTTTTGACATGAAACTGCATACGAAATTATTGCTCATTGCTATTGCCATCTACACGTAACTTTCAATAGCGACGTAAAATTTACTGAATTTAGCGGTTTATTTGATACTTCTTTTGTGCTTTTGCTTTCACACAAACAAATACACACGGTTTACAAGTGCAAGTCTGAAGTTTCCACTTTTCCATTAAAATCACCTTTTCCGTTTATTTGCTATAAATAAACTATAAACCGGGCGAATTATTGCAGATTCAGCAGAGCAGAAGTTTCCGCGTATTCAACGATGGCATTATCAAAGGCAACAAAGGATAAGCTGGCTGTAATCACAAAAGTTGGTCAAGTAACTTTCCAGTTCGGTTACTTACCTCTCATCATTTATTTGGGTATGTTTTATTCGTATTTGTTTTAATCTGTCTATGCTGTGTACATAAAATACAGAAACTAATCAAATAGCCTATATTACTCCAATTTTGATAGTACATTTCATATTCAACTTTCAATTTATATTTTATATTTTTATGATCATTTAGGGTTCAAGAAAGGTGCAGAGCCGGGAATGCCCCCTTTAACTTTATTGAGGTAAACCTTAGTTCATGTTCATGCTAGAAGTTTCTACAGAGTTTTGGAATTACATGTTGAGGTGTAGGCATACCACTTTCACTTTTCCTATGCTATCTCTATGAAAAACTTTCTCTCCGTTGCAAAATTACTTTCTCAACAAATGAATTCAATTGTTATTGTTAAACTGCAAAACTCAAAGGTTTTAGAATTTCATCATTCTCTAATGGTTTTGTAGGAAGTTTATTGTTGTGGCGAAACTAGCCTTTTATTGAGTTAGTGTAATCTAAATGAAAGTGGTTGCCAGATGCTTTGTTCAGCTGATCATGAAGCATTTTTTGCTTTTCATGTGACAATTAAAAGATATTTTTTACTTTGTGTTATAGCCTGTTGTGGCAGTGAGCTAGGAACATCGAGGCAGCCCATCAAGTTATCACCGGTCAAGTCACATCATTATTCACATTACATATACTTGAAGATTTATCTTGTTTTTATTTCACGCATTTTGTAAAAGTCACACGGTGCAAAACAGAAGTATGTGGATGTAAAACTGTTGTGCATTTATCGTCATTTAAGTACTAAAATAAATGTTAAGAACTGATACTAAATAAACCATTACAATAATTTATGACTTATTCCAATATCACTGACATGTGTTATTCTTGCGTTACATAATTTCACATGAGAACGTCAACTCTTGCAATTCCACAGTCACAAGCATGCGCAATTGCGCATGCTGTTTGGGTGAAAGCATAGAATTAATAAAATGGGTGAAAGTATGACAGGAATAGGAAAAATCCTGGAGTTATGTGAATATTCTATAATAATAATATAGGTTTAACTGGTCGGCAACTGCTATTCCAGAAATTATCCAAAGCTTCAAAGGCAAAGTTATGTAGCACCCTTCAACATAATTTGGAAACGGCAGCTGTTCTATACACCGATCATTTTAAGTTTACCCTTTATTTTAGCGTTTGATTACTCCAGAAATAAATGCCCGGAATTTTAAGAGGGCTGCATTCATGAAGTGCTAATAACATTTCCTTTCGCGTAATGCAAAATTCTGGGGTTTCTTCGTTTAGAAAAATTAAGTACTTTCATTACTTTTTCAACATTTTCCAATACAATTAACACAATTAAAAACTCCGATTAAAAAATCCGGAATTTTGAACCGGCCATAATGTAGATAATGTTTATATGACTTCATGGATGTAGTCCTATTTAAAATCGGATAAGGTCTGCGGTATCTTTTACATGCAGGTTATATATAAAATTATCTCTTTTGGGAAATCGCATGGAAAGGTTCCTAAAAAGTCCCTATTGCCTGTGAAAACAAGTGAATTTATTGCCAAAAAGTTGCTATTGTTACTTTTGCTGGAACTGCAAGGAGAATAGCAGTTATCGTGTGCGTAATAGCAGGATAGTGTGATCGTGATCTTCTACGATACAATACAGTGCGAGAAGCGTGAGAAGTGAGAAGCAAGTTCTCCTCTTGTTTGCGTTTGGCTTAAGGTGAAAATTCAAATCTGTGCAGTTTTTCTTGTGGGCCGGTCCTCGAGTGAAATTCATTTCGTCAGACTTACAGCACGCATTCTCCGTTCTCAAACGAGACGAACCCTCGTGCCCAGTCTGCACTTCTGCAGTGAGAGAACGAATTTCGTCAGTCTCCTCATTTTCTTCCTGGCTGGCAAACTTCCACCTCTTTAACCGAATTTTCTCAATCACTGATTCACCGCCGCCAGAGCCAAAGCCAACTAAAAGGTATGCGGAGCTTCCATTTCATTTTTTTTCACATTTATAATTATCTTTTTAATTTTTAAGGTTTACTTTCAGTCTAATTTTAAAGTTATAGGGGTTCCTTTATTTCTTTTCATTTATATTCACTATTATTAAATACATAAAAGCATTCAATACGGATTGGTACATTTTTTTTATAGTTCTGTTTTAGTTTCATTCTCCCATTTATTGTATACTGTTTTCAAAACTCACCCAAAAAATGTACTCACATTCAAAAAAAGTTAATTTAGAAAGCCGTAGTGTTTAGAAGGTCTGCTCTTGCATGTAGTAGAAGAGATAATTCGTATTTTTTTCTTTGTGGAAAATTCGGAATTTATTTCCTTCGGTAAAGGATATTTTAAATAAATTATGTGTATTTGGATGGGAAAGAAATTTTGCTGGCAAAACTTCGAATAATTGCAAAAATTCGTCAGACTTGGGAGCATTACTGAATCTCCACGGTTTATATCTGTGTGAATTCTTTAAATATTAAAACAGTAGGGTATCGGTTACAGTAAATCTTAGCTGACAAATCTTATATTAGTAATAATATTTGTGGCAAGCACTAATAACCCTTTAAGTGATATAAATCTTACAAATTATATTTATTGCCTACATTAAAAATGATGCTCAATAATTAATAAGGTTGTGCTTATAAAAGTTTTTTGGAGATCCATCGAAAATCGAATTGAACTCATTTTGCAATCTATTCCGTGCTACTTAGTCTGAGAAAATTTTATAATTTTGGATTCATAATTCATTCGCTAGCTGTTACTTTGTCAGTGATTTAGAAAGCAGATTAATTATTAAAATAAAAGGTCAAAGGCCAACAGTATGATCATAGATAACTATTTGACAGGGCTTATAAACATGATATAATAATATATTATTTCTTCTATACCTTTGTCTGAAAGTAAAGCTTTTTCATTCGAAGCTTGCTTGTACGTTACTTGGTACATTATCGTCATCAAAATGAGGAAGATGCCTTCGTAAAAATTATATGTAATTTTTCATGTGGACTTAGTGAAACTTTGGACTCGTTAAATGTCTCAAAGTATCATATCATGTATTCATCCTTTGCTTTTGCTTTGTTAATTTCCTTCGTTGCTAACTTACGAGTCATTGTACATCGGTAATCTATTTTTAAATTAGAATTGTAGCTAGTTAGTCTGGTATACATTATTTGCGTATAGGGAGTGGCTTTTATAGCTAAGTGGATAAACTACTAAACATTTCCATTTGATACATAAATGGTTAAATGTAGCTTTATCACCATCGCCCTACCATTATCATTTTGTTACTGCCGATCAATTTGGTTCATAAGGGAAGCAAATACAATTAGTGCTTGTTGTAATAGTAATTCAATACACAAATATACGTAAGATAGTAAGAAATTGAAAAGAAATGTCCCAACAGTTAACACCGTCAACAATAGGGGAATTGGAAGATAATGAATGGAATAGACCGGAATAGTATAGCATGATTGATAAGTAAAGATGTAAGGTCAAAAGTTGTATGATTATCAATTTCAGAATTATCATTTAAAGTTTGTTACTGATTGCTGTACTGTACAGTAGATATTAAGAACATGCAGGACAAGTACAATTATCGAAGGCCAATAGTTACCCTCACACTACTGATATCAATTAAGTGATAATATTATATGTATCTATTTGCCAAGTGAACTTAATATTAGCATGAATGTAGGTGTCTTAACTTTTACTATAGATTGTAGGTATGTATAACCTATATAGTAAAGTATATAATGATATGATGCGCATGGAAAAGCCACGAGAGACTACTAATGCAAAAGTAGGTCATACATTTCGCATGTGTATATCCATGCTTCTAACCTCGTCATCAGCCTCCCAAAATAGTGAGTAAACGTGAAGTGATATATCTAACACATCATATCCAACCATACTATATCTAATTATCTTCGTTACACACTTTTATACCTCTTCTGGAATTTATGAAGGGAATACTATAACTGCACGTGTACGGGCATCGGTTGGTGGAATATATAATCTAAGGTGATCCACTGCACTAATCGCTAAATTATGATTATGTGCTTTTGTACATTGTAACAGAATAATTTGATTGAAATTTTGCAGTCTAGTACAGAGTATTATGTAACGTACAGTACAGTAGAGTTATACGAAATAAATGAGTAAGCATTGGCAAAAATTTTAGCAAACCATCTTCACATTGTACATAGTCATAGCCTAACTTATGTTCGAGTATTAGTTGTACTCAGAGTTACAGAGATCATGAGACCACTATCAACAGATTATCATAATGCTTACGTAGTTCTTTTTGTTCTTAAGACTAGTCTTTTACAATAAGCGATTATCGTAATGCTTATACTATACTATACTATACTTATTGTTTGCCTCTAGGTTGAATTCCTCAATGTACGTTTAAACACGTGCACATAAGTTATAAGGACTTCGTAGTTCGTTTATACGTTCAATGTGTATCCTATGATATCCTATCTCATCTTCCTCATAATCCTATCTCATCTTGTCTTATTATGTTTGATTGCTTTTATATTGTGATGATAAGGTATATTATTTAATTAATTGCAAAAAAGTTTTATTTTGTAATAGGAAATAGATACTTGAACTTGCGTGTCCATTACTTGTAACGTATGATTTGTACTTTGAACTGAAATTGCAAGGCAAAGTGCATTTAGATTAGACAAAGTGTATTATAATTTCGGGAATTATATGATTATTTGTCTAAAGATAGCATTGTCGCCGACGCCGTTCTCCTTTGCCCTATGCACTTGTAGCCTGCGGTCTAATCTCATTCCAATCATTCGGAATTCTGCTGTTTTTTAGTCATGTATGTTTGAGCTTTTGGTTAGCTTCATTCAGTATTGAGTATTGCCTTTACTGTAAATTGTAACGCATCGAATATGTCTGCGGTGGGTTCAGATTTTGAGATTGACATGATGATGATGACATGTACATATTCGATTATCGAATTGACTTGGTTTTGAATATTATGAGCTATATCTGTAATATTTGTAGTTTGTAAAATTCTTTGGACTCATACTCCACATGCTCATGTTTATTATGTAAAGATAGCATTAGATTTTGTTAAAGGCGGAGCAAAATAACGAAAATGATTCAAGGGTTGGTTGTTATGAACGAAACATTATTATATGCATTGTATTATCAATTTCGGTATTTTTTCTTTACAGCTTAATCTAAATTTTATATACGTAAAACCGAGAAGAAAAAATCATGGGCGTTCCTGATGGAGATGTTGAGAAGGGAAAGAAGCTTTTTGTCCAGCGGTGCTCTCAATGCCACACCGTTGAATCAGGTGGAAAACACAAAACTGGCCCCAACCTTTCCGGTCTGTTTGGCAGAAAAACAGGACAGGCTCCTGGATTCGTTTACACCGACGCCAACAAGGCCAAAGGTAAGCAGCTTACAATGATAATATGAAGTTAGCTAGCTAAGGAATATTGATTGAATTCTTAATTACTTACTGGGGCGTATTTCTGTTTTTGTAGGTATCACCTGGGGAAAAGACACCTTGTTTGAGTACTTAGAAAATCCAAAGAAATACATCCCAGGTACAAAGATGGTGTTCGCCGGTCTCAAGAAACCTCAAGAGCGGGCTGACTTGATTGCCTATCTAGAAGCATCTACTAAGTAGATAACTCCACTTTATTTATTAACTTCTCCGTGTAGATTCTAAATTTTGGTAGACACTGTGCTGGTTGCAGGTAACCACAAAAACCTGATAAGTGAAAGAAACTCAAGTATCAGTAATAAATGAAAGAAACAGCGTTAGATACAATATAAAAACAATCTCACACTGTTTGTATTATTTTCAAGGCATTGACAGTCAATTAATTACAAACCATGCATAACAAGAATCAAGAAATCCTATCTCCTTTGTAAAACATTTTTCTTCTCTAGGTTAACGCTTACATCTAAAAGGTAGTTAGTTATCTATACATGGGCAATATTTAACTTTAGTTTTATATTCACTGAAGCCAACTGTTCAGTTAAATATTTAAATACGTAGGGAACTTCCATCATATCAACGCTTTCTTCTTTACCACATAATGAGCATTTAGGTTTCGGAGGCTCTATCAGGGTTGATCCACTTGGCAATTGTGGAATTTTTACCAAGGGTGAAACAATAGACCCACAATCGACGCATACTTGGGTAGTCGTCCTATCTGATCCGTAGAATAGTCGATCTTGAAGTAAATATGTTGCTCCATGAGAAAGTAAACAGTCTTTTTCCATCTCACCGAACCTGACACCACCACCCCTTCTTCTTCCTTTGTTGGGCTGATGAGTTACGGCATCCAATGGGCCGGTTGACCGCACTTGCCATTTTTCTGACACCATGTGACGTAGCCTTTGATAGTGAACGATTCCAAAGAAAATGTCTGCTGTAAGTTCTCTGCCATCAACACCGCTATACATCCGTTCAGTTCCGTAGTAATTGTAGCCACCTATTTACGAAAGAAAAGAATGAGTAGCGATTTTTAGCAACATCTTACAAGAACAACGTCATAGAAAAACTTATTTTCTCAAGTTTTTGACTAATGGTCAGAAGTGCTCACCTAATTCAAGAAGTTTGCCGAAATACTCCGATGTAGTGTCATCCTCGTTAAACTTAAATGGCGATGCATCATGGACTAGACCATGGACTGCTCCAGATTTACCAGCCATGCATTCGACCATCATAGCTGAAAGTAAAATCAAAGGATATATTATAATCCAAAATATAGGATATTGGATTGGAAACAATACTGGAAATAATATGTACCTATTGTCATCCGAGATGGAAATCCGTGAGGGTTGAAAACAATATCAGGAATCTGACCGGATTCTGTGTATGGCAAATCTTCTGTAGGCCAAAGGTAACTGCATATTCCTTTTTGGCCAGCACGGCTAGCGAATTTATCTCCTATTCTTGGATTTTTCTATTTGTACATGCAAACATTTACATTTTCAATTATAGACTTAAAAAATTGGCATATAAATTAGCATTGGATGCTAATTATTAGACTTACAGGGATTCTGAAAACTATTACTGCGTTGCTCTTTTCTAGAGTTCCATTGTTGTTGCTTTTAAGCTTCACACTATCGACATAGACCTTTTCAGCTCCAGCAAATCGCTTAACAATGTATTTGCCTTCTTCTGTGTTAAAAAAACTGGAAACAAAAACATACATTTACAAGAATAAGAGAAAATGGCTCTCCCAACCGACTAATAGTCACAATTCAGTATCGGCCAGCTCGGAGTGAAGAATTTTTTAAAAGGTGATTTACAAATCTAACTACTGATTCCGTCCCGATCCTATAACGTACCAATAATAGGGATCTCCTTTTTCTAAATCTATTCCAATATGCGGCAGCCCGTCCTCTCCTAATTTCGCTTGTAAGGTAGGGTCCGATGGATTTCGGGAAAATATACTCTAAAATAAATTATAAGCATTATTAAGACTACCTAGTATGTTATACAACGTACGATAGTGGATGAAAGACAATAAAATACCAAAAACCTAAGAGCCAATAAACTAAATAGTAACTGTATGTGCAATATGCATGATTCAAATCGGAAAACCAACAAAATATCTTACTTGGGTAGCTGCATTTTTTAGAAGAAATTTCAGGTCAATATGTTCTGATTTATAAACACATCCGTGCCCAAATCCTCTTTCAAATGCAGACTTGCTTATTATCATAGCATCCTCCATGTCGTAACCCTATAACAAATAGCATAAATAAAGTGAAATAAACTATGAGTGGTCATGAATGTCACATGTCTTGTTTGTGATGATTAAATAATCATAAAATATGATTTAGCTTACAGTGTAGGATATAACAGCTACTATAGCATTTGTTCCAGATGGATAGTCATCTAATTGGAGGTAGTCGTAATGAGCTGGTCGAAAAAATGGGGTTCCCGGAAAGTACAGACGATACAATTTATTTTCTGCAAATCTATGGTAGGTCATGTAAGGTGTCCCCATCGTTTGCTTTCCCATCTGACATTGGTACATATTTCGGGGACTTTGATTGCAATCTGGCATAGGAATAAGTGATGCTAAATGGCTCATAAAGCTCCGTTCGTTAATTTCTTGATGAGTGGTTAGCTATTATTGAAATGTCCCCATTATTAATACATTGAAAATTTTATTGGAGAACTCATTTTTTACACTGAACAATAAATTGATTAATTTACCCCTGAATATGCTTCCTCTGGAACGATACATATGCTAAGATAGAGTTGCTCAAATGTTCCTATATATTCAACTTTGTTTGCCTGCAGATTTATAACTGGTCTCATCATTCGAGCCAGACTAGTAAATAAATAAAGTCCTGGATGTTGACCTTTTTTGGTTTTGGGAACGAGAACTATTTCTGTGAATTTTGGAATCTGAAACAATTAATAAAACAAAACTTTCATAAAATTACATAAAAACGCTTTAAACTTTAGACATTTTGCAATAATGTTCTTGAGTACCTTGAATCCTTCTATTTTCATCAGCCTCATTTTATCGACAATCCGCTTAGCATCTTTTTCACGAATATACCCCAAAACTCTTCCATCAAGGGAAACTTTAAAACATTCTTGTATTTTGTAAGGACACGGTTGATCGATGGGTATCATGCCTAGTGAAACCATTGCACTCGGAACAAGTGAATGATTTTGCGTTTCGGTAACCACTCGACAAAAGGCACTTAAATGGTTAAGCAGGCCACAAGGGGAACCATCAGGAGTATGTACTGGACAAATAAATCCAAAAGCATCTGGTTGCAGTTGACGAGCATCAGTTGTTCTAAGCTCTTGAAAGAAAGCTCCTCTGTGCACAGATCGAAAGTGGGCCAAATAACGCATTCGATTCAAATTTTCCACAATGATTGTTAAACCTAGTAAAAAACATTTTCCATGGCTAGAACACTTAACCATTAACAAATGATAAAAGACTAATTAATATAAAACACAGAGTATGTACCAGTAGCCTGAGGCAGACCCTGTCCAGTATTCAAAGGAACATTTCCAGTAGCTATGAATGCATCAAAATTTCTTTCAATTTGGAATGTACCGGATACTATTTGACTCATATCAGCTGCAAAAACAAATAAAAATAATATTTTATACTAAACTAAAAACGATTTTTATTAAGTTATGCTGTTATTAACCATACTTGTTTTAATGCTGTGAGATGGATCTGTTTTAGCTTTCTTCAAGCATCCATACTGTATTGATTGGAGCCAATTAAGCAACTTGTCTTTGATCAGCTGCAAATACAGATGACCACCGAGAAGAATTTCCTGTAACATTACATGGTCAGGGCTCTCGTGAGTTGCATTTCCATTGACTCCAGCGTACAGCTTTTGCATCCCTAGAACAAGAGCATGAAACTTCTCCATAGGGGTGAGACATTGGACCATCACATTGCGACTGTAATTTTAGATAAAATGTTTTAAGTATTAGTAATAGTCTAAATGACATTGGCAAATCCAAACACTATTTCCTTTAGCCACTCTAGCAGCTATGAAATATACTGAAGGGAATACGTACTTTACACTGTAATATTATTACCGTCACAGGAATTTGTTAAAGTTGTAAAATTATATATACCCAATATCATGTTTCACCAGATCAAAATGGGATAAATATGTGAAGAAAACCATACACAAAACGTAACATTTAAATTGTACTTACTCAAGGAGCCATTCACAACATTGAACTGACGAATTCCATTCTCCAATCAATTTATGGACCCGTGTTTCGAATTTTTCCCCAATGAAAGATTTGGCTTGATGGTGAGAATGAACATTATCTTTATGGAGGTCAGTCAACATCTGCGTCACGCAACTGTAAACATTCGTGGGTTAAAATATATGATTATAAATTACAAATGTCACAACCTTTTAAGAAAGATTTTAACATTAATTGCAATGAACTTGCAAACCTTTTTAAAAAGAGGTCATCTTCATAACCAGCTGTAATCTGTTTGAAAATATATTCATCCGTTACGTCCACCAAAGCTTTTAAAACCATCATTATTGGTACGAAAAAGAGTTCCCGTCCGACATTAAACATCAACCGGGCACTTCCATCCGTTAAGTAATGAATAACATTATTCTACGTAGAAAAAGTGACATAATTAGACACATACATTATGAGGGCCGAAAATATTCTAAAATAATTAAGATAATTAATGATTTTACCAACCAAGAAACTTCTATCTTCTCTGACACATCTCATCAAAATTCCTTTGTCAGTGAATCCTTTTCCCCTACCTTCCCAAGCAGATCTTTTCAGAAAAATTGGGAAGTTTGCTCTGTTCATCAATAACATACGCACAAGTTTTTCATGTCCTTTCGCTATGAAGTATCCTCCCCATTCAGTTTCATGTTCACCTCTGGCTACTAGCCCAGCAGGAGATAATGTGTGTAGATTGCATAATTTTGACTGAAAATACAAAATATATATACATACTTCTCAAAATTCTTGATAAAATGTGAAATAATTTTTCCTGTTTGATAAACTTACTCTGACCATAACTGGAATAGCACCTAAACATTTGTTAATTGGACTTTGCTGAACATTGTTGAAATGCCATCCAAGTGTAACATGAAAATCCCCTTTGTAAGAAGTCTGCCTTTGTCGGCATTCAGTTGGAAAAACCCGATGATCCCTGCAACCAACAGCACCACCTTGAACCATAGGGGAACACATCCTAGCATCCTGAATAAGTCAAATAATTATTGAAATTAGTCCATGATTAATAAGACTTGTAGAGTTAAAACACAATAATGTATAACTTACGATAACTTTCAAAGATATTCGATCCTTTGAAGGCAATGAGAAATTGATTGCAGGCAAATCATTTATAGCTTTCCGTAAACCTTCTTCGACCATCCAGTTGTATGACTTAATATGAGGCGCTCCAAGATCTTCCAATGCCTATATGCGATTAAAAAGCGTCTTCTTATTATTTTATATAAAACCATATACATAAAGTCGCTTTTAGAATCCGTTCATTTACAGTATTAAACAGACAAAGAGTCAGGAAACTAATGTAATTGTGCACCCTTATAGGAGTTAAAACTTATAAATACCGGATTAGCCTCTTTACGAATTCTGCCATAGTTTTTGTCAAGGTTTGTCAACTTAGGATTTTCGGGAATAGTTGTCCACAACTCGGGTTCAATTGTATCCATTTTCAACAGCTATTAACCAAGTACAATGTTACACCGCTGCACTGCCCTTTGACAAAATCGGAGAATTCTCTGAAAAAGACAAGTTATAAACTTAGTTATATAGTTTTAAGTTATTAGGGTTCAATAGATAAATCAGCTTATATATAGTTTTAAGATGTGAATCAAAAATTCCCTTACCATGTAAACGATATAATCAGCCTCCTATACAAAATCTGTTAAATGTTTTAACATAATTGTTCTATACGAATTATATGATAAATGTCCGCAACTACTCTGCTAATCCCCGGAACACTTACAAAATTGTTTTCTGCTTGTACGTAACTTTTGACCGGAACCTCATGGATTTATAAACACCATTCGTGTTCGCAAAGTAGCAGCAGCATGGTTTTTGAATTTCATGCAACACAGAATCTCACAAAGATGTGCAGTGAACAGAGGAGCACGTGAACAGAATCCAAAATATCAATGTGCAAGATTCTGTTTCGGTATAGGAAAATAGTGGGTAAAACGAATATCCTCTCTGGCGCTTAAGAATTGATCCTTTTGCTTTATATTCTTATAGGAAACTTGAAGCTCACACAAATACACATTAATCTTCAGCTTTCACAATTCTTTTACGTAGCCCTAAGAAAGTAAATAAGCTAATGAAGGCTGTACTGTCAAAGATTTATACTTGCTAATGCGAACATTAGTAGACATAAACAAACCCCACGTAGCCTTTTCCTCCAATTCGTCTTTCCCGAAAACTAAAGGCTCAAAGTATAAGTTTACATCCATATATACATATATATACATGTGTATTATGCAACCATAACAAATGGATACACAACCCAACCTAATGACATTTGCAAGATTTTTTATACAAACCATCTTACTGTGATTTTTTAGTAAAAATTGATACATTTCGAATAAAATGGCTGCGACTACAACATCCGTAATATTCTGGATCCATACTAGTGGTATATACTTAACTCTTTAATTTATGTGTATAATGCGATATTAATCTTATTATTTCCTGAAGCCTTATTTCTATAATAGCCTTGCATGTACATACAAGCATAAGTTAAATGTATATGTAATAATAAAGAAACTAATGGGTTAGATTTTTGGGCAAGAAGTTGCCTTTTATTAAGATACGAAAGTTGTAGCTCTTATTTATGATTGTAGAGTAAAATACATTTTTATGGAGAAACTGCGAGTACCTTTTACTGTCGTTGCTGTTTTTACAATTTCACATAAAGGGAAACTTTTTGGAAATTGCTACAATGATTAAGGAAAGTATAATATGTAGTGTAGTATAAAACAGTAGTGTTCGCCGAATGTTTACTTTTCATGAGGTTTTGTTCTTTTATCAATATAAGGTTTGGGGGAAAGCAAAGGGTTTAACGAAATAAGTGAGAATGTTCGTTATGTTTGCAGTTTTATTGATCTTATGCTCATTGTCCGCGGCCCTTACATCTT
>JAAAYG020040483.1:18711-41146 GCA_009936455.2 Tomocerus minor
AACGAAATAAGTGAGAATGTTCGTTATGTTTGCAGTTTTATTGATCTTATGCTCATTGTCCGCGGCCCTTACATCTTCTTCTGTCAGAAGGGACGGCAGCTTATTAGGAATCCGGAGAACAATGATTTCCAGAATGGTAATGCCTGGAGGGGAAGCAAACTATAAATTATGGATTCACAACAAACACTACCTTACAAAAGAGAAGCTATACAAATTCCATTACGACTGCAGTTCAAACGGGTTACACGTAGTTCAGTTGGATCCTAAGTTGGTTCAGCTTGAAGTTCGGAACTGTAGTTTTGAAGACGAGTTTATAATTCTCAATATGACAACAACGAGAGAAAGTTATCCTGGTGCAAATATGAACTTTACAGTTCTGGAGATCAAAATAGAGCCCTATACAGTGTTCGACAACAGATTTTGTTTCGTCAAGGGTTTGAGAAACAAATTTTACGCCGGACTGTACACTGTTCAGAATGCAACCGTTTTGGAATCTATTGGACACTCACTTGCAGATAAAGAGGATCCAATGGTTCCTTACTACAGTGAAAAGATCGATATGAAACTCGTTTACCGCATTCACCACTTTAATAATAATCCGATTCTTTTGAACTGCGTTGAGAGCATATTAGCTGGAAAGACAGCTGAAGACATTTTGGATGACTGTGAATTCCAATGCGAAAGTACGATGATGAAAGCCAAAAGCAAACAAAAGTCTTTTTTTAAGGGGAAAAGTCGTGATGAACTGTAACAAAGCCATAAAGGTGGTATATGATGTTCTAGCCTGTAGGTACACCATGAAATCCTTTAAGTGTGTATATATAGTACGTGTAAATTGTATACGATGAAATTAACGGTCAATCTCTACTTACGATAATTTCAAATGACAGAATACTCAAAATAGGCTAAGATAAGAGAAAACGTGAAATTTCATGAAAATTATATGTAATTAGCATTTAGGACACACAAATATGTCAGATAAGTCATTCACTATAACCATAAGTGAGCCTTTATTTTCTGTTTTTGGGTATATACCACATAAGTAATACCTTCTTTGTGATATTAGCAAAATACTTTGCAAATAAGTCGGTCTTTCTTTGCCAATAAACCTTATGAATAAATAATAGTTCAGTACTTGTAACTCGTTATTGATTGAGAAATCACATTAAATAGGCCTAGATAACTGACGCTTACGTAGATGTTAAGGAATAGAAATCACCACACTATAAATGTTGGCTGTGTTAAACGTGTCAATTAGTCATTATTTAAGTAACATTTATGTCTAAGCATTAATCAATTGTAAACTGCTTGTGACTAAAAACTGTGGAACTAGCTTTTCTCCAACTTTGTACTTTCTCTTTCAAAATTCAAGTAATTTTCTTCCAATGTTAGCTAGAGAAAAGTATCTTGAAAGAAATTCAAGTTAATAACAATCAATTCTTGGAATTTCTTCATTCTTAACGAAATATTACTTGTAAATTCATGCATTTAGGAGCAAAAGTGTGTTCCGTAGCTTTTAGAAATATTCTTCAATTAAAAGCAATAATAATAATAATATGTAGTGAGTTTATAGTTTCAAAATGATGAGGAGACGCACGTAAGGTTTACTTGACCTTAGATCTACATGTATAATGGATAAAACGTACGGGTTGCACATTGAGGGGGCCTATTCGATATGAAAGTTACAATGATGTACATACGCATTATTGGCAATAAAGGTTGGGCCACACACAGTTTATATTTTATGTGAATAATGAAAATTGAACTTGCTAAGTATTTCCAAAAAATATTCGTGATTTTGCAAATGATGTATTGAAAAGTTTTTACTAGCCACATTTGAATACAGACCTTTTTATTTGCATCATTCAATTTTTCAATCATTATTAATGATTGTACATAAATACATAGTATCTCTATCTACAAATTAAAATAGTTTGCGAAAAATGGTAATACTTAAAATTTCGAAATGGAAGTATTCTTGTTAACAATGTCGGATGATCATGTTATTATGATAAATACATTAATAAAAATGTATACATTATTATTGCATAGTTAATAGGTGCCTTTTGGTTAGGTGTCGTATAATTTGTATAGGTAAGAGTAATTATATAGGTAATCAATCACTTTTTCATACAACAAATGAGCATGTTAGTTTACATACAATATACACAAATCAAGCACTAGTCACACATGGTTGCATCGATGACATAATAATATGACATCGATAATCCATTAACACTAATGAATGGACAAATTAATGTGGATATTAGTAGCATTATTAAATGATTAATTACGAAAAGGTTGTGATATTATTTTGTTTGTAGTTAACATTTCCTGATAAACTTGTAATTGTTTTAATAAATAATCATATGTGAAAAGAAAGGATTACAGGCACTGAAAACACTGTTAAGATTTCATACTATTATTCTTAGCTCGGCAGTTATCGCAAAGTAAATCTATATGACAAACAAAACATGTAAGTACACAAATAATTACATATATACTGCGTTTCGTTAACAAAATTAGTAAACTATTTTCGTGAGCACCTTTATGATCATTTTTGTAGTACATAGGTAACAGAACTCTATCACTTAACTTTCACCGTGGAGAAAGCACACATTTAGGTAAAATTCACGTTGTGGATATTCAGCATTGAGCACAAGCATAATGAGTCGAAATCATCCACGACGTAATCAACGTACAATCCAGGATTCAATTGCTTCACTTGGTCTACAGTGTCTTTCGAGAATATGCGAGGATCTATTTTGAAATATAGCAGATTCAGTTTTGCGGCAATGGCTTTAATGGCGGTGTCCGTAATCTAAATGATAAAACATTTGGTAAATAAAACCAGAACCAACTAGTAACTTTTTCATTGATATAGTCACGCATGCACATGAATTCACCACTTATTAGATTATTTGTTGCTTACCCATTTGAATTCATAAAGCGATAAACTGGTCAACGCTGAAAGATGTATTAATCCTAGAAGCATTGCAACATCACTTAAAGGACTCCATTCTGCAAAGCAATTACATTTTAAACTTTGCAAGCAATAATGTATTTTAACATGTATCGTAGTAAATATTACTAACGCCAGTCTGCTAAAGATGCGCCATGAAGTTCCAAGCGTCTTAATTCTGAAAAAAAATGCAGATTATTGTTTACAGTAACTCAAAACTAAATTATTTATCTGCGTAATATTTGTTTTCGAGCATGCTATTTATATCTTACTTTTTAAGTTTCCGATAAATGGTTTCGTCCTAAACTTTTCGACTCTATTAACATAATCGTCAAAATTTCTCAGTCTTTCGATTTGCTCACAAATTTCAGTAGGAATGCCAGTAAATGCTGAATCAGAAACTTCAGTAACGTTCATGCTCAAGTCTTCCAAAAGTGTAAATTCTTCAATGATAATCTGAAGTTTGTCATTGTTCGTGTGCCACAAGTTGAGTCTCCTAAGATTCGTAAACACTTTTGAAAAGAGTCGTAAAATATGTGTAGATATGGAACATGTTCCGTAAAGATTTAGCGATAATAGAGGATGAGGCTTCTTGGGCAGGATATTTTCAGAAGTAAGATTTTTGGACGGGAAGTACTCGCAAAGTCCTAAATGTCTAAGCTGAGGGAGATTTTCCAAAAATGTAAGGGATCCCTCATAGTCGTAAAGAATTAATGTTGTAAGGCAATCCATTTTCGGACAGTCTAAATAATCATGGACACGAAGTTTTAGATTCTCTAATGAACTGGAAATACTTTTCAACAGGTAGAAAACACTTTTTTGCTGGCCTACTCCTCCTGGATGAAGCTTCAGCACTTTAAGATTTAAATTCATTTTTGACAATTTTGTACATTCGTCCAGAGTCCAAGCCCAACCTAGACCTGAGCCAGGGTCGTGCATGAAATACTTCAATATAGTCACATTCTGAAGCTGTTTTGAGCAGGAAAACAAAACCTCTAAAAATACATACTTGAAATCTCTTGGTTCATCTCCGTATTCCACAATGATTTCTTCGACGTTCTTAGTGTTGGCAAAAAGACTTCGTAAGAAAGTGACATTGTAGTCTTTATCGGAGAAAAGCGTTACGTGTTTAAGATTCGGTAGTAAGGGATACTTGAATTTGGATTCAACTTCTATCGGGAATATTTGCTTGTTTTGTAGTAGCCCTGTCGGGAGATTTCTTAATCTTAGGGATTTGAGATTAGGAGTGTAGTAGAGGAGTATATCCCGAAAATTTCTTATCTTTAGTAATGAATCCTTTTCCTTTTCATAATTAAAAGTCAAATGATGAAGAGAAGGTCCTACAAGTTGGAAGAACAGCTCCGTTGACTTATCGTCAAGGTTTAATTGCACATCTCGGAATTCAAATGTTCGGAATGGTTGATTTTTATTTTCTAAGCTGATTTCTAGCAATTTACCTAATCTTTTCGGACTGTCAATCAATATCGTCTTTTTAGTCGCTAAGTGTATGCAGCATTCTTCATTCCAAACACGACATACATTTCTGATCTTGAGCAATTCACTTCCGCGTATGTACTTCAAAACATTGGCAAGGATCTAAATCCAGTTATAGGCATTTTAAATATATTCTCATTGTAAAAAACTCATGAATTTCGAAATTAATCTTAAGTATTTTATAAAGATGAATGCATTTATTTACCTCAGGAACTAATAGCGGATTTATGTAGTTCGACATTGCTGAATTATAAACATCCGTGACAATTTAAAATTAGAAATGTTGGTGTGTACGTGTCTGTTGATCGTCTAAACTTTTGGTCCACATCGATCTGACTAGGTTATGTTTTACAAAAATTGACTTTTCTGGTAATTAGCAAAGTATTAATTACACTAATAAGTTGACTGAAAGCCATTGTTCGTGTAAAGTTGTGACTGGTACCAATCCATCTATATACCGGGTGCTTCTTACGATATTCACTTCAAGAGAATCACATGAGGAAAGATATTCATATGCAAAGATGTAAAGCCAACTACAACGTATACAATGCATAAACCAACTTCTTACTGCGAAAATCTAACTTCTCTCTAGGAATTATGTTGATAGGATTACCTAATTAATAATAATATCTATATGTCTACCAAAATGTTAGTTAGTTGGTTCACATATCTAATAATAAAAGTAAAGCACAGTGTTGCGTGCAATACTAAATAGTTTACACATAGGTACTACTACTTATGTAGGTATATTCATATGAAGTCCGTTCTTCCTGCATTTAACCTTGAATAAATTAAGTACAAATAGGTGATAGAATAGTTATGGGCACAGTAAATACAATCGTATAAAAATGTCATCCTTATTCTTACTGTGTATAGTATAATATTATTATCCCAAATATTGTCAAGTAAAGATTAAACCACATACACAAGGATAATATTGAAAACGTAATTTCATGGAGGATCTTGTAGGACTTGTTCCGTTATGTATGCGTCTGGTTTATGTACAGAAATAAGTGGTTGGCAAATATGCACCACACTGAATTTCAGTTATCTAAACGCAATGTTTACGGAAACGCATACTTTAACGAATAAATATAAGAATTGATCAACGACTGTACTTGTAGTTACAGATAAAAATCAGAGAAAGAGATAATTTAACAGTTGAAGTCTTACTAACGATGTCCCTTATGAATATGATAAAAAAGATGGAAAGATTAACGTAAGTAGCGGTACCTAAGTAAATATTTACAATTTTGAGACACGAGAAGATGACCTATGACGTAAGTGGAAGAAACCAACATTGATCATTTACATCCAGATAACGCGATTTTTATTACTTTGAAATTGGATGTACACAAATACTAATAACATTTATTAGTCCAGCTTTGTATAAATCTTCCCGATATATTAAAATCAGCACCACACATCTTGCAAGTAACGCTTACTTGTCACCAAACTGGTAACTTGGTCCACAGCCTCCTTTTCTGAAATATCTACGGTAATACAAAATAAAAACCTATATTTAAATGCGCTTCGAAATGAAGTTTCCATAAAGCCATCCAAAATAATTAACACTTACTTTTGACATTTTGAATACACCATGTCAGCTTTTCACGAACACTCTTGGCCATATTCCTAGCATCTCCACATACATAAAAATACGCCCCTTCATCCAAAATCCAGGAAACCAAATCGTCTTTGTTTTTCTCCATATAATCCTTAAAAAAATGGAAATTGATGGTTGTAAGTTATTTATATTTGCACCCCATTTGCAGATCCTTATAATAGTATAGTGATTCATAAGACTGTGCTTTTACTTGAACATATTTGATCCCGTTTTGATTGTCATCTCGAGAAAATGAAACATTTAGTGAAGTAAGAGTACCATCACTAACAAAGCTGTTTAATATATCTTCATATAAAAAGTCTCGAGATTTATGTCGACAGCCAAAATATAGCATCGTTTTACCTATTTCTTGATTAGTCTTTTGCTTGAAGCGATGCTCCAAAAATCCTGCAAAGATACAATGACCATTATTGCAAAGTGAATTACAAAGACTTCAGTAGTTACTCAAAACAGTTGCCAAATTTTATTGCCTATCGACATCAGTTAGAGTGGTTAGAGTAAAGCAATTTATTTCCCATTCCTCTGTATTATATCAAAAAGCATGCAATAATGGATAAGGAAACCATACAAACCTATAAATGGAGCAACTCCAGTTCCAGGCCCTACCATCACAACTGGTGCTTTTAAATCGGACGGCAATCGAAAACAGTGATTTTTACGTTTGTAAAACACTATAGGCAAGAAATCTGAATTGATCTTCAATTTTTCCAAAGCCTCTTCGACTTGGAATTCCGAGATTGAACTAAGTGTAGGGATTTCGAAGGAAATGTCTGTGTGCCTTTTTGCTCGTTCCAGTAGCCAGCTCGTACATACCCCTAATCGACCATATTTGCGACCATTTTCTTGGGAGAAGTTAATAATATTGAAAGCAACCGTAAATGAATTATTTCTTGTGAGAGGAGAAGAAGAGATTGAATAGGCCCTCGGGATAAGACGAGGAAGATGTTCTAGCAAAGCTTCAGGTTTCGGAGAACAAGACGGATATTGTAATAGTAAGTCGAGCAAGGAAAGTGCAGGGCCTCTAATCATATCTTCAAACTTCTTTGACCCTTGTCGGCTACAAAGCTCTAATAGCTGTTGCTTCTCTGTTTCTTCGGAAGTAAACTCAGCAAGTAAACGGATAAATGTCTACAACAGCACAAATTCAAATAATTTGAAAGAAAGTAGGTACATATGTACAAATATTATATATATACATCGTGGTAGCATATTGCACTGGCAATACGAATTAATCACCTTCTTTGGGGGAGCTCGTATGTCCAGGTAGTGTAATAAACATTGACGCAGCGTCGTTGATTTGGGAATATGAGGAGGAATCTTTCCCTTGGTAATATTTGGCAGCAATTCAACAGAAAAAGATTTGTCAGCATTTTCCATGATGCCAATTCGTTTCATAAGTACATTAACTTCCTCTGTTGGATTCGAACAAACAATTCCAATAGCATCTCCAGGCTCAAATTCAAATGGCTCCTACAATTAGTTTACGATTACTGTTTCATTGGCAGTAAAGAAATATTTAATACTTTGTTCGTTTATCTTTATACTCTGTACCTGTAAAAATTCTATAGTGACTTCAATAGTTGTTTTAACGGAAGTTTCTTTTGTAAGACACCTAGCACCAGTCATAATCCCTTCCTTAGGGCAATCGTCTATTAAAGGGTATGGTGCAGGAGGAATGATTAAATCAACTCCAGGGGCTTGATTGCCTGGAGATTCGTAATTCAACGACAATGACAAGGGAGGACATGCTGGCACAACCACTTTGACCGTATCTGGTGCGTCTCCCATACTGTTTTCTGTTGTGCCACTAAAGGAAACCTTATTTAAACCGTCGCAATGATTATCGGATGCAAAAGTCTTCAAAACTGGCCAAAGACCATCAATCCAGTCTTCGATAATTGTTTCTTGTCCAACAGCATCATCAGCCCAAGCCGGTGGATATATTGAAGTCGCACCAAGTTCTTGAAACCGTTTGTGCAGCTGTTTTCCACAGTTGCAAAAGTTGTTAAAATTGGTGTCGCCTAAACCTGAGAGTTATGACACAATTATCAGCGAATGACACAAAAAAGTTGTATTATAAAGATTGCCATCTGATTATAAATTACAAGTTTGAATATGCATAAAACTCAAATAAATTGAGACTTACCCAAAAGTGTATATTTAACGGATTGGAGCGTTTGCGGCTTTAGTATTTTCCTTCTAATTTTCCGGTAAAACCGGTCTGCATTTTCTGGAGGTTCTCCGTCACCTGTAGTGGATGTAATTATAACAATGGGGCATTCTACCCGGGCTAAATCCTCCTATAACACAAAAAATAAATTCATTTATACTTTTAAATCCACCAAGTCTATCTACACGTACGTCGTACACCCAACCAAAGCATAAGTTTAAACTTACAATATCTTTAACTTCATTTAGGGAATACACCTTTGTTGTTAAATAGTGGTCTGAAGAGTTATCTAATATACTTTCAGCAATTGCTTCAGCCTGTCCCATCTGA
Organism: Tomocerus minor; assembly: GCA_009936455.2. Classification (NCBI taxonomy): domain Eukaryota; kingdom Metazoa; phylum Arthropoda; class Collembola; order Entomobryomorpha; family Tomoceridae; genus Tomocerus; species Tomocerus minor. The sequence goes on from JAAAYG020040483.1 coordinate 27,295, forward strand.
CTTCCATACAGAGTCAGAAAGGACAAATCTTTCACTTCAGTCAAAAAGCTCTTCATTCTAAATTCTTTCAAGGAAATGCAAAGGAATAGCAAAGCTGTGCCTATTAAGAATAAAAATGAAAAGCTACACAAAAACGATAAAATGAAGGCAATTAAAATGTAGGTATGCCAGTTTTACTTGCAGTTTCCTTATTATATAGATAAAAAATGGTATAAATTATCTTAGACAGTTCCTTAGTGGCTACGTATGTTTACAATTGCTGTATACACGATATTCAAAGACTACGATAGAAGTGTTAAGCCAAAGTGAACTTAAATAAAAAGCTCTCGGTAAAAAAACTGGATAAAAATACAGTACACTATCAACAATGATAGCAAACTTAAATCTAAGTAATTTCGCTAAAATAGGAGACACGTAAATTGCCTGTCGTTACATAGAACTAGGACTACAAATCAGAAATGTAGTGCATTAGCAAATTAAATTATGGATTTCTTACCTTTAAACGAATAGATACAAGTAGCGATTACCGATACATAATATACAACCACAACTCTGAGTGTATGAGATACGGTAAGTGCGAGCAGAGTATGCATGCAACAAACACGAGGTCGTAGAGATGTTATGCAACAGGAAGAAAATGTGGCTCATCATGCTGTTAGATTTACGTTATACTTGAGTACAAAGCACTGATGACAGCATATGCAATGTAAATATCCACATTAGGTATCCCAAATCCCAATCACCATTAACTTCCTCAGTTAGTGCGCCAAAGTTTCCATACAAAATGACACAAAATGTAAGTTGCGACTAAGAAAGCCGGCTAATAATTGTCTCGGCTTAACTAGAGAAGGTCACGAGTCATGATTCATAAATGATGAAGAGTATTTGAGAATTGGGCCACATAAATGCACTATTAAATGGCACATTTGCATGCGATTGCAATTCTACCTACATGACACCAAATCCTATAATGATAATGTGGTCATGGCCTAGGAATGAAAGATGTCTAGTCAAGTAGGTAGTCAAGTTATATAGTGTGGCCCGAAGCCAGAAATAGCCGCAGCCGAGAGGGTGGTGTAATTTAATCTTTAGTGTTGTCATAAACTCAGTATGCATATTTGTTAAAAAATATCCGATACATAAGGAAATTCATGCAAATTCTTGTGTTCTTTCTCATATTTTGTATGTACTTATTTCTATTATTGGCAAAGACAATTCCATAGAAAGTAGTTACGGAGCAAGAACATTACAACAATTTTAGCATGGGCAAATATCAGTATCTGAAAACAAAAATGGTATTGCTTGAGCTTGTATGTTGAGTGGAAAGGTAAATACTTTTACGTAAATTGAATCAAAAATTATTACTCGTCCATTTTATGTAAGGAATGCTGAGGAAAAAAGTTACACAATATTGAAAGAGAATATTTATCTACAAATTGCATATGCCATTTGCCACTTTGCCAGTATTTATTGCGTTACAGCTAGAAAACAATGAAAAATGTTTTTGCCTCCTTTTCAGTTGTACATAAAACACTGGCTTTTAGCGTTTTTGTTTTTCTCTATGAGCTTTGACAATGTGATGTGACTAGTCAACAACTAATGACACGACAATCCATAATACAAAGATTTCTAGACACCTTTAAAATTGTAACTGTTAAGCTAGCACAATTACAAAATTTCAAGACACATGATCATCCTCATGGTATTATGAAATCGTCCCTGATGTCACAAAGTCACATACCTACTAGCAAAAGCGTAGCATTATATCACAATCTGAAAATAAGTACATTTGCATTTAGAAAGATGAAATAATTTTGTAGAAAGTCAATGTGAGATTTGTAAGCGAACAAAACGACTTAATATTCTGTAGGATATGTAAATTATTAACGTAGTTTTTTTTTGCTTTTGCATACCTATGCAAATGAGAAGGTTCAGTAAAAAAGCAGTCGCATTTTCATCCAACTCTATCTAGCGCGGTCGCATGCACAAAACAGGGCATGAGAGAATAGTGAACACAGAAAACTTGAGTTTCATGATTGTGTATTGTATTATACCTATGTGTCTGTACATTTGTGTACTATACACTTATAGAATGAGACAATAATAATGTAGCTCTAAGCAGGTATAGGTACTGATACAGCATATTACACTACTCTCATTCCTCTCTTAGACTGGTGCATGTATACCCTCAGCTGTCAAAGCAGAATATTTTGACATGGAAAAACACCTGGATCTGGGTAGAGTTCAGAAAAATTTGTTTCCAGTACATTTGTATTAATAAAAGACAATCTCTGAAATGTGCTCAGGATAATCAAGATTTTGTCGGTAAGTAAGCATGCTAATTTAAGTTATTCCATAGGTTTGCATATCCTTGCATTCCACACATATAGTCATATTTTTCCATTTTGCTTTACTTATTATGTGTATGTAGATCTTATCTATTATTTGACCTTAGTTTGTACTATATGAATATGAAAATGACAAAAATTGGTTCTGCATAGGTTTTCAAATCTAGCAAGTGGGTACTTCATCAGTGCCTGCCTAAGTAGGTGCTCGCAAAGTATGGATCTACTGGATGACCACGATGATTTTTCTGGGCCAATGAAAACAAAGTTTTTGGAACAAGAAATCACACGACTCCAAGAGTTATGTCGTCAAAATTTTGCTACGATTGATGATTTGAAAAAACAGAATGGAAAGTTGATGGATGTGCAAACAGAATTAAAGGAAACGACCAGTGACCTTGCATATAGTTTGGCGGAATGTCCATGGTGGAAGGAAGACAACATGTCAATGGCAATTCGTATTTTAGCTTCCTACACTCAGAAGGTTCAATACATCCTCGGTCTACCAACTTTCATGTAAATGCCCAAAATCAATTTGCAAAATTCAAAATAATTATTTGTAAAAGATCTCGTGTATGCAAATTTCAGATTATCCTGTATGTTTACATACAATACATACCTGAACTTGTATTTACCTTTCTATATTTTTATTTTTAACTATTTAGCGATCCTATGGAACAATTGGAAAAGAAGGGACGATTCAATGTTCACACCATTAAACGAATTCTGAACAAAAAATGGAACAGTGACCGCAATAGAAAATCCAAGTTCAAATGTCTGAAGTGTAAAAAATCCTTTGCTTTAGAAAAGAATTTCAACAATCACAAAGATTTGCACAAGCAATCCACCAGAACTCTTCATTGTAAATGTGGAGAAACTTTTCCTGCGTTTTTGCTTCTTAGACATCAAAATCAAGAATGCAAACAACGTAAATATGTTAACCAATTCGTATCTTCTGTACAGAAATCTCATCGTAACTTACGAATAAGACGTTATGTCAAATGCGGACAATGTCAAGCAACCTTTGTTTCCTCACAATCATACTACAAACATATAAAATTTTGCAGGTAAGCCAAAAGTCATATTTTCACATACAACCTTGAAAGAATGCATTAAATGTAATAATTAAAATAAAATTTACAAATGATCGAATGATATCAACCAGCTAAGTTTAATTTATACCTACAAAGCAAAACACTTATATAATAATTTCAGATTTTCGACTGAAAAATGGAGCCGAAATCAACCAGTTGCCACAAAACCAAATGGAGTATTGGATTCAAGTGCTGGAAAGAAATCAGTCGTGTCCCCCAATCAAAACGGTTTTCCTTGGATAAGACCTCAGACATCTATGGAATTCTCAAATACATGTATGGATGATTCTGTAAATCCAGTAAATAATCAAAAAGGGGTTGGTTCAGATACCAATGTCTCAGAAATGCTCAACTGCAGTTTGTCAAACTTGATTGAAAGGGGTTTTACCATAACCGTACATAATAGGCCAAACGGTAATTGTAATAGGAAGCTTGACAAAACTACGGCAAGTAATTTGACTACAGGGGATTCATTTTCTAACAGGTTAGAACTGAACAATGGTTCTGGGCTCAACGAAACCCACTTATCAGAAGACCACAATTCAAACGATAAACCAAAAATGTATGAATGTAATTTATGTGAATTTCGCACTGATGTGCGCCATTTTCTTGAGTCTCACAGTACTTCACAATGTCGCTGGAGACATTTTTTGGCTGATCAAATACCTTTCCTCAAAACTTTGCATAAAATGAGCTTCGAAGAAAGAAACTCTTCCAAAGATTCTTCTGAAACTATCCCAAGTGCAAATTCACAATGCATTGAAGGGTTGGTTATAAGTGTCAATAAGCGATGTAGGCAACGAGCGTCAACTTTGTAACTTGCGTAACTTCGTAAATACCAATTGCATTTTTTTCTTAGTAGGATTACAGCCAGATGGCAACTGTCAGTTCAAAACATTATTAGTGAACACAACTCTGCCATATTTAGAGTTTAGTGAAAGTAATGTAAATTATTTAGATTTAAATGTTGTATCGTAAAACTGTAGTGTTATATAGCGTGTAACCCCAAGTTTTATGTTAAGGTGGTCATGCCGTTATTAGTCCAGTCGGTTGGTGTCTACTGTTGTCAAATACATGTTCGCAATACAACACAATGTATCGAGGTGCGCAAATTGTACATACCTATAGGTAGATGCATTTCAATTACCTTCTTAATTAAGTTACTCGAAGTAAGTACGATATACAAGTAGATAGAGCTGATTTCCTTGTAGCAGTTACAGCAGCTACATTATTATGTATTTTTATAAGTCGCGAGTGTTATATGACATGTTTTTGTACAAGACAAATAATTTTGACTATCTATCTTTTATAATGAATTCTATTCTATGTTTCTGTTAGCGAGACCTATACTAGTAATTATTTATTTTACCACCTGTGTATTATGTCGTATATCACTCGTGGAAGTACGTATTGTTATTTTACTAAGCGCGGTATGACATGGTGTATATTTGAGAGAAAGTTGTTTTCTCCTGTAACGTGCTAATAACGAACACTACTTTCACAAGAGAAAACCAATTTTCTCTTTCGCACACAATTGAATTTAATACCAGAAAATATGTTAAAGAAGTTTCATATCCACTTAGTCAGGTTGTGTAGTTGAAATAATTAAGTTTTTTAATTGTACTTCATTCATATTTATCAGTATTACAGAAATGTATGCCCGTTTCCGAACACTACGTGATGTGACATTTAACGCAATAAAATACTCAATACTCATTACGTATTTTAGAAAACAAACTACACGATTGTACACATTATACCCTAAATTGCATATTTTTACCCATACGAATTTTACGTAATAATTACCGATAAATTAAAATTAAACCAATAAAATAGAAATCAAACGATAGTTTCCAAACTAGGTCTCAACCCCTAGTTCGTTGTGTGACAGAAAAATAATTTGGACTTACAAAGTAAATACACAATGCATGAAACGACCATAATATACATAGATGTGAAACTATTAATAATTGAATTCCTAATTTAAATTGAAATTGAAATGAAAATTGAAAACGTCCACAGATAGTTTTTAGATGTAATACGGTGGTTTTCTTACGGTTATCCCATAATCATTGAGAACTGGAGCCAAGTCTTCCAGTGTCAGTACGTATTTTTTGTCTTTTGCCTTTGTCTTGGCTGTAGTCACTGCACCTTTTAGTTTACAGTGAGTAAATGCTTCGTTGATTACATCTGATACGAACTTTTGAGCAGCAATGGATATTAATCGGGACATCCTAGGGTCCGTTGATTCGAATCCGGCCATGTGTAAATAATAATTAGCCACAGAATCCGGTATCTACGAAGAAAAAAAATGAGTAATCATAATATTCATTTAAACTAGTCACATTTTATAGTCATTTTCAATCTCATGCTAAGTTCATTTTTATATGTGATAATACGTATTTTAGTTTTTAGAATTGTTTTAACCCCTTACAGTAGGTGTATAGTCTTCCAACTGCATGAGGAAATCCGACATAGCAAAGCCAGCAGATTCTTGATTGGAATCAAATACGTAAGTGTAGGAAGGAGTAGAGGCACCTGAAGAGGAGGAGGCATACTGATATCCGTCAGATTTCACTTCCTGGTTAGCATTAATATTCAAGTTAACACCCCCTCCAATAGAAGCTGCGCCCATACTCATATTAGGATTCCCTGAAGACATGTATCCTGATGATGGCAATGAAGGAGACGGACTGGAAGAGGTGTCCATCGACTCTATTTTGATGCTGGGATCCATCCCTAAATTATAATGTTATTAGAGATTTAAAGATAATTCCAGTAGCTAAATGTTTACAAATGCGCTTGTCTTAAAAAGAAACTCGTTAGGATATAAAAAGAAAAATATACAATTTTGAAACCCAACTTTTAAACATTATTTTCACCCCTTTCCCCTTTTAATGAATTTGTATAGATAGATGACGACTATAAAATATGTGATGTTTTATTCATTGTAATAATAACTAAATTAATTACTGATTTTACATTTTACATAACACTGTACAGCACGATCTTCGTGGTATTTAGCTATCAGTGTTGAGTACTGGTGTTTTTAGATATATTTATTGTGATAATTTTGAAAATATTTCAGCACACTTACCAATAGATTGACTATTCATCTGTGACGGGTGTGGGTGTCTCCTTAATTGCGATTTTAAATATGAATCTGCGACCCCGAAAGGATTATTTCTCCGAAAAACTTAATATTCCTCTTTGAGATTATCCTTTTGTCATCTGGAAGAGCAGACTAATAAATAATAACAAATCGCCTGGAATAATGAGTTTGAAATGAATTGTAAGTTAGCGCGGCTCTGAGTACAGTATGCAGATGCAGTGGACAAAAGAAGTAGCTAAAAGTTGTCTTGGTCTACGACCTCTCCAGGAAGAACCATTGAAGTAAATAATGTCCTTTTGGTATTGTTGTTCTTGGCTTGGGAAAAGTATATCAACAGCGCTCTTCGTGTGACAATAGGTAACTCCTTGGATTCATAAAGTGTTGGGCAGCGGGCATTTGTGGGAGTTGAAGGTGGTGACGTCAATGACCACACGTGAGGGGTAAGAAAGCAGCCACGCCCATGTATCTTTTCTCCGGGTTCTTCTGTCTATTATGCCTTTTATTGCTGCTACAGAGAATATTCTCTAGACTGCTTCGACATCCACTTCTACTTTACTAGTTTACTACTACTATCCATTTATATTCTATGTCCATCCATATAGACGAAAGGATCTTCAAACGTAGGCAAGCCAGCCACTACCACTAGCCGAAGAGCTGAACTTACAAAGTTAACCAAAAGACTCGAAGTGTTCAGGAGAGCAACAACGCCGGAGCGAGTGAGTAACTGAATCCTATACTGCTGGAACTGGGAATCGAGTTATGTTGTATATGAGGAGAACGTAGCCTAGCCTGGTAGACATTAGGCATATGCCCGGAATAAAACCGAAAGGTAAGCCTATATATACACTATAAAATATATTATGCATTATAAAGTGTATATATAATGTCAATTGAGGCTATATATTTTAGTATGCGTAGTGAGCACAAATTATCCAGCAAATGCGAAGGGGGAATTATATACTTCTATATGTGACAGTAGAAGGAGGACAGAAAAGCAAGAAAGAAGCAAAAGCATCAGTTTGTTTTATACGGATTTTTGAGTATGTTCCAACCAACTATAAGGCTATATGTAATATTGAGCGAGATATATAAATCCTATAGAAAGGTTTAGGGTAGTTGTAAGGAAGGAGGAAAGTTGTTCCCACTTTTGTTTATATGTATACAGTTGGCAATTTGAGTTGGATAGAAGAAAAGCGAAAGGGCCTTAAAGACCTAGACAGGCTAACCTGCTTAAAAGTTATAGTTGCTAGTTATAGTTAATATTAAATGTGTCTGTAGACTCTCAAGTGAACTAAAGTGAAGAAGAAGGGAAGGCAAGGGGAACTACTACTTTGACTTGGTTGTTCAATTCTGTTTGTGCTTCTTTCTATATTCCAGATTCTAGAGTAAATGGAATGGATGTAGTACTGCACTACGAGAGCCGTACGTGTACTCCTTGATAGTTGAGTATCTCGAGTGACTCAGTTCGGTATTCGGTTCGCTCGGACGGAATTTGGATTTGGATCGGAGCAGAAGGGCGAGGTGAGTTAGTGCCAGGCTTCCCAGCAGCATTTTGTGTCACTCCCGGGTCTCTCAACTCTACAACTCCCGACCTTCCAGGTCAAAATTTTTACCTTTATTAACATTTGTCTAGTCTTGTGATTTCAACAGTTAAAGTTTAATCCACAATCCTTCTGTTGTCTTTTTAGTAATTATCTGACGCCCGCACCCACACAATCTTAATCTATTTGCTATCTCTGTGTCTGTTTATTGCATGATTCTTTTCCCCGTATTTCTATTTGTGCTGTACTTTCTCGGGTTTACCACTCGCCATATTGATAGCGTACAGGCTAATAGACTCGGCCGCGGCCCATACATTCTACTTACGCTCTATTGTGTATCTATTGATATAGAAGATATGGAACAATGGATTTGGAAACCGAATGGTGGTGTTGGCTAATAAAGCACCGGTACTTGTCTAGTTGTCTTCTCCATCTCGACAGACACAATTAATTCTCTGCTCACTTTGTCCTCTTTAAAAAATCTTTAAAATTTTACTTCATTCCTATTTATACTAATAACCTCATAAATATATATTCAAAAAGTTAAGTGTTTTACGAGTGGAGTGAATAGAATACACAAATAGTTTTTCTCCTCTAATAAAACCTTGACATATTTAAAGAAGGAATTAAGCCTTCCTTTTCAGAAACTCCGAATAAAGTATCCGAGAAAGTACGGCACTGCTTTTACCTTTTACCTTTGGTGGCACTTGTTGGTTAACTACTTTTTATCTCCTCAGTTTTTCCTACGACTCATTTATTTTTACTCCCATTTACTTACTGTTTAATAGTTACTATTTAGCTTGATTGTTCGTTCGACAGAACAGTTTACAACGTGTAGTAAGTCTGTTTTGTTGTTCTGTTTCTGCGCTGTGTCTCTTCGATCATTAATGTCATTCTCTTAGGATCAGGCATTGGTTTAGTGTTTAGAGTGCCAAGTTTCATAGTGTTTCCTCCTGTCACTGACTGAGGCACCAGCCCACATAAATGACTTGTCTTTTCTTCATTCGACTACCTGCCTCTAGTTTCAGTGCCTTTCATTTAGCAGTGCGGCAAACTGATTGAAACTGGTGTCATCACTGTCCATCCGTCTGGGCTGTATTGTTAAGGTTTCCTATACAATCAATGTTTTTATAGTGCATTCCTAAGTGTTTGTTTGCAGTCCTTAAAGAATGGGATTTTTAGTTAGGGATTCTATACATATTTATTTATTTACTATGCAAATTATTTTATTATTAATTTATATTGATTATTGAAAGATGGGTCTATTATATAGATATAACAGACAAATTAAATTATTGAGCATGTCCTTAAAAGTCTCGAAAACGATACTGGAATTTCGATCCGAAACGTTTGCTGAATATAAGTTTCCCTACCTTACAATTCACAGATAGGGCCGTTTGAACTTGTTTTCAGTGGTTTTAATATTAAATCAACAGCTTACTAAAAATGCATATTTCATGGATAGATGTATAATTTAGCGGACTAACTGAATTTGGTTACTATCTATAAATTCTTGGTTTGTAGCTGGTTTCAAAATGATCCTTTACGTTAATGTTGTACCGAAAATTCGGAGTTAGACTTCTGGGAGACTTCGCCGTTAGACGTCGTTACATACGTCGTGCAGTGCAACTTAAAGAAAAGTGTAAATTAGGGAAAACATATAATATTTTTCAATTAGCTGATTAGCTCAGGTTTGTTGGATTGAATTGGAATGTATTGCCAATTTGCATAATTCATAAGTAGCAATTACATTTGTTTTTATTATAATGCATATCCAATAGACAAGTATTTTTAAATGGTAGGTATAGGAAAAAACTTTTAAAGAAAAGTGCACAGTAGGGAATATGGAGTCAGTGCAATCGTTCTACGAAAGTATATAGCTACTATAGCACAGTAGGTACAAAGTAAATATAGGATACTTGTAGTCTTATATATAAGATACACTGTACTTACACTAACGTAATATCCTTATGTGCAAATAGCAATGTACAAAGGTGTGTCTGTGTCTGCAAATACAAAATGCATTAATTATTGCTCTGAAGAGTCAATTTATTTTGGACAGAAGGAGTTAATAGTTATTGAGCGGTTCAATCACATGGTGTAATTGTAATTTAAATGGACAAGGTACCCTAAAAGAAGTCTGTCGCATTGCATATTTTTTAATTTTGTAGCGTTTAGTTATTATTTTTCCTTTAGTACAAGAGGCTAGATGCTCTTTTATTAATTAGGTACTGTCACAGTCTGGTCTGAGTTTCAGATTCGGATGAGATGTTGATACAGATATCGAAAGTGATAAGTCATGCAATGCTAGATTTAGATAAAAATAAGTACCAGCATTATACACGATGTTACACACCCTTAATATTAGTGTAGGAAATAGTAGGTTGTAAAATTATATTGGATTCGATTCTCGAACTTCAATCATGCTATGTTGATTGTGTGAAAAGTTAGAATTAGATTTGTTCTCTATCTGTTTTATGGATTTTGATAGAAAAGAAAAGTTAATAAACTTCTGTGAAAGGTCTGTAAATATAGTACGTATTATAGCAGCAAGACAAACAGGTATATGCTATTCAGTTTTTTGAATATGGTCTGGGTTTTTATTAAAACTATATTACATTGGGTCAGCAATAGTACTGTAAAATAACATGGTATTATAATTGATGATCACTGTAAAAGGATGTATTACAACTCACTCTTGCATCAACAAACTATATTTCGTAATTATAGTATGAGTTTGTTATTTTGTTTATAGTGAGGTATTCATTTGTATGAATACTTTATACAGAATTTTACTGGCCCTCCAAAATGGAAAATTATTAGTACATCAGATTGTGATTCAATATTCTAATTTATCAATTATATATAGAACGTTAACTTTTCAGAATAAAGAGTAAAATAGCAGTTATGTCAATTAAAGGCGGTGGTGAATAGTAATAGAGTTTCAATACTTATTTACTATTATATATGTAGAAGGTAGTAGTAATGTAGTATCTTATAGTAATTGAGTCGTTTAATTTTTGCTCCTTATCCTCACTCTTTTGCCAAAAATATCATGTTATAAACTTATCAGTCATACTACCGGTGTTGTTTAGAACCGTTATTGCACGGCATCATAAAACGGGTATCGAATAATTATTTTGCACAGCATATGCATTGCAAATTGCAACCCTAAATCCAACCTTGCGAAATTGCTCACCTACGGCAGTGGCAGGTGTGTTAAAATATTATTCCCGAGTGGAACTTAGATATATATCATCCCTTTTCTACTAAAATTGGTGGTTTTTGATGTTAAAACTCCAATTTAATGCAGAGCCTAGTTAGGTATGTGATATTTTATGTGACAGAAAGCGATAATTTCATTCTGATTGATAGTCATTTTTCATTTACTCTATATCATGTTGTGGGATTTTATGTTTCGACATTTTCTGTACTTTTCGGCAGTTATGATCCAAACATTAATATTCCCACCTACTTACTACACCATACGCATACTTGGCTATATATACAATAGCTGTATTATTTACGGCATTTGTATTATAAGTCCATTTAAATAAGAATTAACTGTTCACTGTGCATACACTGGTAGGTAAATAAAATCATAAAACTTCTCGCAATCATCTTCATTTTCCGACTGCGTTCTGAGAAAGGAAGTAGTTTTCAATTCAGAACTCAGTTTGCGTATAACATGTATACGATTATATACATAGTACATGATGCTGGTAAAATGGTAACTTAGTAAAAGCCAAAAGCTATTGAATACATGTTATTTGTCCTGTTCTAAGGAGTTCATTACATTAAGTATAATGCTATGTATTGCTATGTTCAGCATTTTTTAAAAGAAAGTACATTCGTATACGCAATAATATTGAGGTCTTTCGATGGTATATAGTTACAAAGCTATATACAACCAATGCACATAATATTATAGCGACTATCCAAATCGGTTTTGTATATGCAGTATGCAGTACATATATTATGACTAATAATGTAACCACAAGCTGATACATTTAGTCACTTTAGTTATATATATGTAAACTAATCTTAGATTCTAGTAGAAAAACTACATTTATCATTTATAGTGTAATTAGGTATGTTATGTATGATAATAAACTTGTTGAAGTACGTAAGTACACTCTACTCAGTGAGTTGAGATAAAGGTCTCCTATTATGTTAGCTTCGTTCTAGTACACTAGCACTGCAGCAAAACATTTATACTGCTACATTTAAAAATTCTGTTCCCAATTGAATAATGGACTATTTCTCCTCACTCTGAAGTCTAGCTATAGCCTGTTGCTAAAATACTGTGTAGCTGAAAATAAAAATGACAACGTTAGAAATTATGCCTGCCTGCTGCCTTTTAAATGTGGAAGTGCTATTAGTTTTCTGCTCATTTGCAAAAATATATCTGGTTTTACTTCCTGTCTAACAACATTGTTATGTGTAAGACTTGAAAGATTTCTGTCTTGATAATTTTTAAATGCATACCTAGATTGATATAAATCGTACATTTAGATATCCCATTGTTTTAGAAGTGTACAGGTAAAAGTTGCGATATTAATTATTATAGTGGAATAATCGTAATTTGCCTGCTTTTTACAGTTTTACGTAATTTGCCCACATTAAATTAACTGTGTGGGTAGGAATCCCTATTTATTCCTGCATATAGAATCGTGTAGAGTGTATATACAGGACTAAAAATGAATTATTTCACGACAACAATATCTCATTCAACGAATACATGTAGCTTATTATGTGTTTCCTTGTACAGGATTTCCTACTGCACATTTTATAATTGTCCTTTAGATTAGCACACCAACATAGCAACTTGCTTGTCACAGTAGATGCATATAATTTATAATTTATAATGTGGACATCTCATACACACTGTAGTGTAATTACACCAAATAAACTAACTTGTGGAGGTAAAAAGAATCAGACAAGTGATAAATAAATGAAGTAGTGTGAAGTGAACTATGAACTCAATAATCATCAAACACACCTTGTCTGGGTCTATTATATCTCCAAAGATTTAGCTTTATTACTTGTAAGAGTTTCATTTCATGGTTTTACTATCGCGGTAACGAAACCGTGGCCGTGTGTAGTAAAAGAAGTACTTTTATAGTTTAACGGCTGAACTTATTGTTGGTTAGTCATAGTCATAAGAGAATTTGTTTGTGCAGACCAAGTAAGAGTAATCTTGTATGAATTTCAATTTGAGCGTACATATAAACTCTAGTAATACCAGTGTATATGTAGTATGCATTCTTACATATAGGTAGGTATACATGATTTAATACTGTCTGTAGGGCACAGATATACGTATAGACCACTCAATCAATACGGGCATGGCCACAGAGTATTTTCTAAGAATTTGTAACCGTCAATTTTACCCAGAATCTTTTTATTGTATTTGGGATGATCATTCTATTCGTATATTCCTTCTTAGTCCTTCTTCGTAGTTCTTTACAAGAGCATTAATTTGAACGTAAATGCTTAAGAGTCGAAAATAAGATGGTTTCAATGTTAAACTCAATGTAATGCAACATTTTCTGTGTGATACATTTTGACCTAGGTTTTAAACACTGGTAGAAAAATCATGTATATTTGTAGGTTCCTTATTTTAACATGGACTTTACAAAAGGTTGTCATTCTTGTATCTGACTGAACTGTTGTTAGGTTTGTCAGAGTTGTCTGATGTTAGGATCTGGCATAAAAAATAGGATAGACTTGGCCATAAATAAGTCTTAAATGGCTAAG
>JAAAYG020040527.1:0-13119 GCA_009936455.2 Tomocerus minor
TCATCCACTTTAATTTTATCCAACTGGATGGATGAAATTAAAAATTTGATTTCATCCGGACAATATACAACCCTGCTTAAAAGCACGGATGGAAACTCAGAAATTTCTTTAGGTAAACAAAGACGAATATGGCAACTTTGTATTGGATATTATTAGGTTAGCAGACTCCTGCTCGGACTCAATATTCAAAAAGCATACAAACACGATCTGCTTCTTAACTCTTTACACAGATCAGATCTAGTAATAATCTCTCTCAAATGTTGGCTGTACACATAGACGGCACTATTACGTCTATGTACATCTGACTACATGTTTTTTAGTAGTGTCAGCAGACAGCAAGACGTGACCATGAAAGGAAAATGCATTTAGTCATCACCGAAGACGTAGCATTGCTGTAGTTTCTGGAATGTAAGTATTAACCTTATAATACCTGGTTTATAAATGCATGTGGCAACTGGCAACTCTTTCCTCACTCTCTAGTTTTTAAAAGCCCAACTGGAGATGAAGGGACGAAGGGAAAAAACGTTCTGCCTTATTAAAGCATTCACACACATGTAATTTCAGTCAACCATAAGGGATCATTTTAGTTTAAAGTCAGAAAATGCATATGAACATAACATCTGCCGTGGGTGCGGTGAGACGTAGAGGATGTAGGATGTAATAGTTTCTCCTATGTTTTACATAGTATTATTGTATCCGACACTTGTGTGGACTCGTGACCCAGGTGCTGTGACTGTACAGCCAGAAAAGGAAGTAGCTGATCGTGCAACGTTTCCTATAGGTAACACAAGTCAAATATCCCTTTCTGATATCCCCAAGTCAAACTGGATATTAGGTATCATAATATTCTACATCACCATTCTTTGTCATTTGTTTAATAGATCTCTTTAAAAGATGCCATGGAGTAAAATTACAATTTTGCACTAAAAAATACGTAATGAAATGACAGATTATATCATTAGTTGTGGTGTAGTTCAAATCGTATGACAGTAAAGCAATTAGCACATAGTCATTTATAGTTTCATTATCATTAGTTTCATTTCAACGTTTCAGTAACATTGTATGCTAATAAATTCCTAGAGGTATATATAGTGCTGTGCATGTGTGATAGAGTTAAGTTCAAGATGCCATTTCAAAACGTAATAGCAGCGATAGCATTAATTTAGTGCAGCAAAAAATCGCAAAATGTACGCTGCATAAAAGTCAATTTATTAAGATACATTAGAGTTAGCATTGCGCATTGTTTTGCAAATTGTTAATTAATTAGTCCATACTATTATTATTATTAAGATACACTCGAGTGAAGGTAATTAGCTGATTAAGCATTGTTTTGTAGATTGACAATTTTGCATTTCATCTGTGGCATCTGTCAGTGTTAGTTAATTCAATATGAGAATATTATTATTGTTATTACTAGAAGCACTCGAGATTTTTCCTACTAAACATTGGCGCAAGGACAGGATATAAAGAAATCACTGGATTATTATGAAATTTATATATGGTTTGAGGTATAATATTGTGTAGGTATATGAAGTAGACAGGTATGCATGAAGCTTGTACAAGGTCATGACTAAGAACAAATGCATCACGATTCACATTTCATTTATAGCAAAGGAAGATGATGTGATGCGGCGATAGAAGTAGTATCTTTAGTGGAAATAATAATATTGTGTTTCAATGTATCCTTGATCTTGACCCGACTGAAAAGACAAAGAATGTTTATTTTGCATCTGCATCCAATTTGAACAATCACTACCTAATAAGACTTAATGCTCCATAACTCAGTTTGACTTAGCACATGACATAACACGTCTCTCTCTCTCTCTCAGTACAGAAGAGCTAGGTACATTATTCATTAGTAGCAGGGAAAGAGATCTGACAACAGTTTCTGGAGTGGCAGAGCAGCCGATGAACCTTCCTATAGAATTACGAGTCTCAACTCCAACCCATCTAATACATGGCCAAAGAGTATTCCAATTCCACAAATGCATAGACAGACTGAGCAACAAAGTTTGGTTGTGTGGGTGGAGTACCTCGTTACTATATGATGTAATGCCACTGCACAATTTCCCTTTTCCAGTCGCAAGAATACATTCCCATCTTTTCACCATTTGAGACAAGTCGCCTGAGTGTGAGCGAAGTCTGTGTGCATTTACATAGTCGTTAGTGAAGAGAAATTATCAGTCTGACCAAACTACAACGTCGATTTTGCGATACCATCCACTGATATTTCTTATCTTCTCTTTGCATTTTTGGCATATCAAACTTTTTATCAGAGTCGACGTTTCAACTCACATGAGAAAACTCTGTTAAATTCCTTATATGTAAAATACTGACAATGTTTTTTGAAATTTTAATATTCGTTTTGATATTTCTTCTTGCTCTTCAATTTTTCACACAGAGGAGGCCGGCCAATTTTCCGCCAGGTCAGTACATTCTTACTTAAAATGTACAGATATTGACATGCTTAGTTAAAATGTACATTCTTCGTGTAAAATAATATCGCTATATTTATGAGTAAAATCATTTAGACTTAGAAGATATGATATTCAGGTCAGTTTGTTCAAAGGAAACAATATTAATTTACCCTAAAGTTATATGAATTCTGCATTTTAGGTCCAATTGGAATTCCAATTTTGGGGAACCTCCTGTCCCTCAAGATCCCCATTCATGAAAACTTCAGAGATTTATCCAAAAAGTATGGAAATATATTCAGCATTTACTTTGCGAATTATCCGTAAGTCCATTTTACTGTATTTTCTGAATGATCAAATGCATAATGTAAATTATCCTTGTGTTCCCATGATATAACTCTAAACGTGACAAAATGAATTGTTAAGGGTTGTTGTTATAAGCGATCTCAAATCGATCAAAGATGCTTTTAAAGACGAGGTATTTTCAGGACGACCTTCCTTGCGACCAATTTTGGAACGGAGCTGGGGAGAGAAAAGAGGTCCTGATTATTTTCGCAATGAAATTAAAAACTACACTAGTCATTAGTCATTAGGTTATTACCATTTGTCAAAATGAAAAGAGCAAATACTGAATTTTGGTTTGTTTATTAGGCATTCTTTTCGGAGAAGGTAAAGATTGGCAAGAACAGCGTAGGTTTGCTCTGAAAAATTTACGAGATTTTGGATTTGGGAAGGGGACCACTATGGAAACTTTGATAAATGACGAAGTTGTAGACTTAATCAGCGAATTCAAGTGAGCATATCAATTATAAAGAATATTTAGGTGCAGATATGCTGATAACTTCCTGATTATTAATTTTTTGTCCGGTCATGACTTTAGAAAGGAGTTGAATCAGCCAGTGAACCTCAAAAGGCGTTTTAATGCTGCTGTTTTGAACTCCTTATGGCACATGATTGCTGGAGAAAGATTCGCCCATGATGATCCTCAAATGATATCTCTTATATCAGTCATATCCGAGTAAGTCAGATTTAATGCTCGCATTTGACCACACAGCGTAGCTGTGTCGTCAAATGCGAACGCAGAATTTTGGTCGTTTGATCTAAATTATACGAGCCTTTTTCAATGCTGGGAAATATTCGAGGTTACAACAAAATAAAAACGGGCGCACAAAAGGCGAAGTATAATTTCCTTTTGATTGGAAAGATTAAAATGGAAAAAGGTTTATTTTAGTTATCTAATGTATCCTCATGGGTTTTTAGTGAACTAGCAAATCAACAGGTTGGTGGTCCTACGTTTTTTATGCCCTGGCTGACAAAATTGTTTCCAAAGTTGACGGGTTGGGATAGTTTCATCGGCAGCATTAAACCAATTCATGCCTTTTTGCAAGGACATGTAGATGCCCATAGAAAAACCTACGACTCGAATAACATTAGGGATTTAATTGATGTTTATCTACGAGAGATTGAGACTACAACAGACGAAAACTCCAGATTTCATAAAAACGAAGGGGGTATGCAAAATTATTTCTTCAAATATTTTTTACTGCTGATACTTGTAAAGGAGTATATAACATTTCTCATTAATTCCATTTCCCATTAATTCGTTTATTAAATAGATAAATCGTTGTTGACTGTTTTGCTGGATTTATTTGCGGCTGGTTCGGAAACAACAAGTACTACACTCCATTGGGCCATTATCTACTTAATTAACTACCCCGAAATTCAACAGAAGTTACATGATGAGATTGACAACGTTATTGGATCTGGAAAACTTGCAGCTCTTTCTGAACGCCCTAAGTAAGTAGCAAATTGAGGTGGCACACCTGCTGAGAATATCTTAGATAACCTATCACATGTATTATACAAAGACGTTATTAAAGATCTTGGGTGAATAACCCACATAGTAATTAATTGTCACCCACTTATTTATAAATCCTTTTTTTTCAGGATGACGTATATGGAAGCTTTTATCGCTGAAACTTTAAGGAAATCTTCCATCGTACCAATTGGACTTTTCCATAGTTGTACGGAGACTACAACCTTTCAGGATTACGTTTTGCCTAAAGACACCATAGTCGTTGGAAATATTTGGCAGGCACACCACAATGAAGAAGTTTGGGAAAAACCAGAGGAATTCCGACCTGAGCGATTCATTGATGAAACTGGACACTTTAGCAAAGAAGCTACAAATGGGCTAATTGCATTTTCCACAGGTTAGTACTCTAAATGGTGATTTTAATTCAAAATTAATGAAAATTGAGAATCTTTTTCGTCGTAAAGATTGATTTTGGTATGGTGGCTTCTTAAACACAAAATGAATTTCATTGAGTAATTCTATTGTGTGTTTAAACTGAATATTATTATTCTTACATATAATAAAAAATTATCGTTAGTAAGTATATATCAGCCAACATTAAATATAATAATGATACTTTGGGTTTGATTTTGTTCAGGGAAAAGAGTTTGCATTGGGGAAAGTATGGCACGAGATAGTCTTTTCCTGTTTTTGACTGGATTGTTGCAGCACTTTAAATTTGAAGCAGAGAAAGATGTCCCTTTGCCTACATTGGTTCCACATTATTCCCTGACTTTAAGTCCCCAACCATATCAGGTTATAATGACCGAAAGATCAGAAGCTTGAACATAGGAATCAACATTCACAACTACAGTATTCCGTTTCATTGTCAACCATCAATTAACTTCGAATACAATCTACATGTCATCTCGCGATTCCCTTTTTGCCTTCATACCTTGTGTCTATCACAATTAACATTTATTTGTCTCACAATTATCCATCACTTATTATATGGTCATTTTAAATGTTCTTTTCCACTTCCCCACATTTAGTCGCATTCTTATTATGTTTTGTGACTGTACATCATACATAACACATACTAACAAGATTAAAAACTTTTAAAGTATATCTGCAGATTTAATATTGTATTATTCACATTTACATAATAGCAATTAACTAAATATGAAAATGATTTACATCTAGTATTAAGGATAAATATAAATAATTAATCATCAACAAATAAAAGTTTGTGAAATGCTGATTCTTGAAACCCCGTGTATTGTTTTTCATACATAAATAAGACGCACATTATCATGTAGGTACATAAATTATTTTCTTTCAAAAATTGTCTGCCAAAATTAACGCAGTTAGTCACATAGGTACATAAGAATAGGATACTTTTTGAAGTTTCTCAAACCATATCTCAAACCTTACACTGCTTACTTATTACTTACACATTACTGTCAGAGCTCAAAACTTCTACTGACGCATGACGTACTACTTACCTATCTACAAAAAAACTTTTTCTAAGCCAACGGAAATGTTATATTATAGGGGCATAATGGCGAAATAAAACATTACGCAATGCATTTTTACATGGGATAGATGCAGATTTAGAAGTTTATTATAATTGGCTGACTACATTTTGTAATTATGGTGTGCTATACGGAGACAAATTGAAAATCCGTCAGAGATTTGGAGATCTGAATGAGAGAAATAATGAAGTCCATAACTACCTAACATAATAAAGACTTTATATTTACACTACCTTGAAAATTCACACCTGTGTAAATTCTATCTGGAGTCTTTAGGAATGGTGAATGATCTTTCATAATAGTTTCTGAATGTGCTACAAGTAGTCAATCAAGTGTTGTTTAAAAGGCAATCACAGTCTATTTACTTTATAACATCTTCCAAAAAGTAAACATGAAATTATTGTGTATAGTTTTTGATTTATTTTAACAGTATCTTTATTATCCCTGTAGATTGTGGATATACTAATTGACTACTTTAAAGTAGATAGCTCTATTTCTTGAATTCCCAGTCCAGATTTTTTGCTTAAAAATGAAGTATACTTTGATAAATATACTTTTAGTCCTTAATTTAAATATCCATTTTTCTACAACATTACGAACAGAAAAACTCTTCCTTTCAAAAAACCCGAAAATCTTAATTCCAACATCATTTATAAAGAAAAATAGCGAGGACATCATCAATTTTCAAATTGATTTATTTGGAAAGGACTATTCAGCCAATTTATCTAAACCGAAATCCGGAATTTTTGCCCCGAATTTTAAACTTCAAATAATTAAAGAAAATAAAAACCGGCAATTGACATTCATCGACGCAACTCCTTCTAAGAGAAACCTGGATATTATCCAAGAAGGTCATTTAGTGGATGCTGTAAACAATGTGGCAGTTTCTATAAAAGAATCTAGAAATGAAACAAAAATTCGGGGAATAATTGACGACATTTCCATTTCCCCCACTAAGCTGGGACACATCGCTACACAATTAAAATCTGACAATACTGTCTCGGATTACATAGACCTTCATCGAAATCTAACAGAAGATTATGATAGCCAGGATAGTTCAAGTCGCGTAGGTTTGAAAACAAGGACTGTGGTTGAACTGTACGTTATTTTTGACTATGATAATTACGTGGCATTTGACAAAGACGAATCTGAAATTTTGGATTACTTGAGCGTATTTTTCCATGGTGTCAATAATCGCTTCGCTTCAATAGTAGACCCAGAGATTTCGTTCATACTTGTAGGAGTTACCATTGTTGCTACTCGTGAAGGTCAGCCTTATCTTGAAAGCAGCAGGACCCCAAATGGCAGAGCCTTTGATACTGTAGCTGCCGTTGAAAAGTTTTCAAAATGGCTTTACACAAATAAAAATACTGTTCCCGAATTCGACTTAGCCACTGTTATCAGCGGAAGTCAATATCAGAGCAAAGGGAACGACGGAAATTACAATTACGGAACGGTTGGCAATGCTTATTTTCAATCTGCTTGTTGGGTGAACAAAAAAACAAAGCAATACACCGGTGTTTCCATTTCTCAAGACATGGGAGGTTATTACGAAGGTAAAGTAAATCTTAAGTTACCGCACTTCATATAATTTTTATACATTAAAGAATTTATTTTATTAATTTACAGAAACGTGAATTAGATTTGAAAGAATCGTGGATTTTAAAGAATCCTGAATTAATTTTGAAAGAATCGGGAATTTTGATAATCCTGGATTAATTTACAATAAAGGATCAGTTTTAAAAAATCTTCAATTAATTTAAAAAGAATAAGGAATTTTAAAAACATTTGAATTAATTTAAAAAGAATCATGAGTTTTACGAACCCTAAATTAATTTAAAGAATTAAATTAAAGAATAAAGAATTATTTTTAGGAATAACGAATTAATTTAAAGAATGAATGGGTTTAAAAAATCGTCAACTTTTAAAGAATCATCAACAGAGTCATGAAATTTATCAACATGTTAGGTGTCTGGACTGTGGCTCACGAATTAGCCCATAATCTCGGAGCTCCTCACGACGGTATACTCGGAGCTAAGTCATGTCCATGGGCTGACGGTTACATTATGAGCTATGAAGGCTGGTTCTCTGCAAATAAATTCAAATTTTCACCCTGTAGCATGAAATTGATGAAGACATTTATAAATTCCAAAGCTGCAAGTTGTCTGAGACGGATAGACAATGTACACCCAGAAAATCATGTAGCAATTTCAACGGATCTTCCAGGAGACCGACTGGATGCAACTGGAATATGCAAGGGATTTGGAAAATATCTCCTTTCAGTTGGTTACCGTAATATTCGCATTGAAGACGCTAGACCGTTTATCCCAAATAATCCGTCAGATTTTTGTAAAAATGTGAAATGTATTTTCCCTGGCTCGTTCTATCCCAGATCTACTTATAAGCCTGCAAACGAAAATACACCTTGTGCTACCAATGGGAAATGTATAAATGGAGAATGTGTTATTAAAGAGAATTGAATTGATAAAAGATAACCTAAACAGGATCAGTCAGTGTTGTATCCTACAGCAGTGACCTCATTTGCGTATAATAATATATTTCGTACCTCTTAATTCGTCATTAAACTATCTACACGCACTCAACTAGCAAAATAATTTTTCATAGAATCTCTTTCAGGAGAATGCGACTACATACACTTGACGCCTAATTATTCAATATCAATATGATAAATATCAATATCAGTAAAACCAATAACACAATGAAGACAATGTTGCGCCTTGTGCGAGATAATTTAAAGTATTAATTAGTCAATGAAATGTTAATCATTTGAAAAGCACAGACACGGGGCATGTAAATATAGAGCGAGTATCATTCAATAATACACATTATGCCTCCAGATTTTTGTTATCAAAGCTTAATGTATTCCTTGGAATTATTTATAATTATATAATAATATTTATGAATGCCTACACACTAATATTTACGAGATTGTGAGATTGTGACATGTCATCCTTATTAGTTTGTTTAACAATGCATTTTACATAATTTATGTAAAATCTAGATGATTTGATTAAACTTACACCTTACGTTGTGAATGGATAGCTAATTATTTTTGACACCCACCTGTATATGTAAACGAATCCCTCTTTGTAGACTATAATACTGTCATTTGAATGTTGAGATTTGAGAGCGAACATGGAACCTAAAGGGAATATTTCAGTTTGGGTTACCATTTTATTTATTGGGAGTTTACACTTGCCAGTCATCATTAGTGGACTTCCGGCAGAACGGGAATCTTTGGGGGAACAGCCAAATAAGGATGACAATGTTCATATCAAACTTGTAAGGGTCAAACGTGATATTGGGAATGAAGGCTCTGAAAATCACAGAGGATACCAAATGAAAATAACGGCTTTTGATTCTGACTACAAAGCAAATCTTGTAAAAACTTCTGAGTCCATTTTCTCCTCGGATTTTAAATTCCAAGTGGTTAACGACAAAAATGAAGGGATCAGAGATGAGACGCCTTCACTTGACGAAATCAAGGAAATCGAAGATGGGCATTTTGTGGATCCTGCACTAGGGGCTGCAGTTTCTGTTTCCAATTTCCAAGGAGGTGTTATTCAGAGAATTCGTGGAATCATCGGGGATATCACAATTACACCAAACCGTGAAAATAATCATGTTGCTACAAAAAGGAATAGTGTTGAGAAAAACGATATGGACTATATTGATCTCAAAAGAAATGTGACTCAAGGAATATCAACACGAGCTGCAGCAATAGCACAGCCAGAAGTTTTTGTAATTTTTGACAACGCCAACTATAAAACCTTCAATGGAAATACAAAGGACATCATCGACTATTTGGCAGTATTTTTCCATGGAGTAAATAATCGTTTCGCTACAATATCTGATCCTAAGATAAATTTTAAAATATCTGGAATCAGGGCAATAGATTCTTCTGCTGGCGAGCCATTTATGGAAAATAACAAAACCCCCGATGGCAAGGGGTATGATATAAACCAAGTCCTGGAGAGCTACTCAAAGTGGATTTACACAAATCGAAACACAATTCCCAAACATGATCTCGCCATCGTTATTAGTGGAAGGGATTTTCAGTCAAAGGACAGTACAGGAAAATATACAAATAACGTCGCTGGGTTGGCTTATTTGAACTCTGCCTGTTGGGTGGAGCCTGCTAGGTCAAAATCGTTTGCCACTTCCGTCGGAGAAGATATTGGAGGCTACTATGACGGAGTTTTCACCGTGGTTTGTTTGATTTCATATTAATTGTACATAGCTTCGCAATCATGAATTCACTAATTCATTTAATAGCTAAAATAATTTCATCCTTATATGAGTTTTCATTAATTTGTCAACTTTCACTGGTTTAGCTAAAAATATTTAAGATTTAAAATTATTTTAAATATCTTATTAGCTAATAATTTTCATTCCTTTGTCAAAGGCATCTGTTCACTTTAATTTTCAGTCATTTAGCTTTTGTAGAGTGAAAAGGAAACTGAAAGAAACTGTTTTTCACCCTACTGCTGAAATCTAGGCAGACAGATTATATCTAGCTGTAAAAGCCTTGCAGAATTAGTAGAAATCCTGGAGCGAAACTTAGCAGGAGTTTTACTCAAAAATAATGTATAAAGATTAAATTATTTTTTATTAATTTTTTGGTAAAAACTACGATGGCTAAAAATGCAATACTCCATCTCAAGGTGTTCATGGACATTCACTATTATTGAGTCTAAGTTTAGCTTCGAATTACAAGATATTTTCGATCAATAATCAATAATCAGCGGTGAATATTATTCAGCAAGTGTTTTATGAATCCTGTATGTGTAAAGCATTCATATATGAACTTATTAGAGAAGTTATAATCAGTTAAAAATAATTAGTGACCTAAGTAATTAGTTAATAATTAGTTATTAACCAGGAGTCTGAAGAACTCACTAAAGATGGAGCTTATAATTAAGGAAATGCTTGCTTAATTTTCTGTTTACTCTACTCTGTTTTTCATCGAGTCCGTTTTCCGTTTTCAGGCACACGAATTGGCCCATAATTTGGGAGCCCCTCATGATGGTCCACCAGGAGCTTGTTCTTGGGATGACGGGTATTTAATGAGTTATGCCGGGTGGGGCACGAAAAATAAGTTTTTCTTTAGTTCGTGCAGCATCAATTTAATGAAGACTTTCATCCAGTCCAGTGGTGCCAACTGTTTGAAAAGTATTCAGAATGCAAATGATGTGGCTATTTCTAATGACAATCCTGGAGATCGCCTGGATATGACTGCATTATGTCGCAAATATTCTAAACAACCATCTGCCGTCGTTGATTCCTCAAAAAATCCATCAGATCTTTGCAAAAATCTTGTATGCAAATATCCCACACCTGGCAGACCAACTGGCTGGACCTCGATATTGACCTTGAATCATCCTCCAGGAGATAATTCACGTTGTGGATCTGGTGGCCGCTGTATTAACGGAGATTGTGTAACAAGTACAGGATAGATTTAACAATATCCATTCTACACATTATATATATATCTATTTAGATATACGACACTCTTTTACAACTTTAAAGCAATATGCATGCATATAATCTGCATATCTCCAGTGTGTACTGAAGCTATTGTGCTTAGTTTATACTTACATGTATGATAATCAATAGTTTGTTCGAATAAAATTAGCTGATATGCTGAATACTCTGTTAATTCTTATTAAGGATCAAAGATAAGATCATACGTGCAAGAGACACCATTCAACTCAAAATTATCATTTTTCTGTGCAGTGTAAATGTGACCAATAAATTACCGATTGATTTACAAAAATTAAAATTCTTCTCAGACTTTTCTCAAACAAAAATTAAAATAACCAATTAAAATCCGTTTTCAGTTGCTACTATTTGATAAATACATTTTTATTGTAAAAATAAATTAACCAAGAGAAAATAATAAAATGGAGGAGGGAGCAAAGATTTTATGTGAAAATGAGATTCGCCGGCTACCAAATATACTTCATAAATTTTTGCCTCGTGCTTCAGTTGTAAGTTTTACCACCCCTTACGCTTACCACATTACAAGATCGAGTCATCGCATCTGATTATATTATATATATATAGCAATTAATAGAGTCAATTTTCTTTAATCAAGGTATCTTGGTCATGCAATGTTTTAAAATGTTTTCAATTACAGATCTATAACATTGTTCAACTGCATTTACAAGAAAAGCACAATAGAGACCATATAAAAGTCAAATTTTACACCTGCAATCCATTTACAGAGAACGACCCGATTTTCCTGGTTTGTATTTTGGAAAAGTCGGTAAGGGTTATTACCAATGAGTAGTTTTCTAATAAATAAATTCTCGAAAGATTAATTGAAAAAATTTTAACGAAAAGTACGAAGAAACAGAAATTGTAGCCTTCACTTCGGATTCTTCAGGAGGATCTACAGAGGCACTTGAGGCATTTGAAAGGCTTGTTAATTGGAAGAAACGAAATACATTTGCCTCAACCAATGGCCCTGTAACCGAAAAAATTAAGGAAATGTGCTTACGAAATGGGAAAATTCTAGATGCAGTAAAATGTAAATTTAATGTCATGAACTGTGAGAACATTGAAGAAAATCATCTTAAGAAACAAGACGAGTAAGAATATTTTGTTTATTTAGTTTATTCCTCTACCAAATAATGGTAATTTTTTCTGTTATTGTTGCTAAAATAAACTAGGCTTTTTTGCTTAAACTGCTTCCTTAGTGTTTGTTGCAATTTCAACCATTTATTTAGCAAAGAAACATAAACTTTTATACTTTTACAGTACTTTTTAGAGTGATTTGTAAGATCACCTTACTGCTAGCTCCTCAGAGTGACTACTTCCTAATTTCATGACATTTCATGACAATGTTTGTTACAAACTAGTTAATGAAGCACAATTCATAAAAAACACTATGCTAACGTGGCAACATTCACTTCCACCCGTAAAGAGATCATCTCTTTACCATCACTGGGTTTTACATCTAGAACACAAATCTTAGTAATTGGTCGACGATACACTCCATATGATTGGTGTTCACTTCGACTACGCGCACTTGTCCGTCAGTGCCAGGGAAGACCTTTTCTATTATCTTTTTTCTTTGTCCAGCAAATATTTGTAACGATCCAAAATAGTTCATACAATGTCGACAATTAGCCCAACATTTTCTCACAGTCGAGGGTAGTGGATGGCTCCAAAACTGTATCTTGTCCTCAGAATTTGGGGTATTCCACTTTATCCCGCTTGATCCACTTGCATCACTACTGCCAGGAGAGGAACCATCTTCTGGTGTACGCTGTTTCAAATCTTCTTTGTCCGTTTGCATATCGTCCTTATATTCAATATGCATTTCTTCAACTTTGGAATTTGCATGTGG
>JAAAYG020040560.1:0-10779 GCA_009936455.2 Tomocerus minor
CTTTGGAGTAATTCCCTCCTTAGGAGTGATTCCTGTTAGGAGTCCTTCGCTCTTTGGAGTCCTTCCCTGTCACCATTGCGGTAATAAATGTTAGCTCCCTCCGACTTTTTGTTCTAAATACGTACATGGGTGGGGATGGTACTTCAAGTCTTTTTTGGGGACTCTGGAATCATTGAGCCTTTGTTTTGGGATACGGCATACTGGGATCCCAATTGATCGTTTCTAGTCCCGGGATCGCAATGTAGTCTTTGTGGGTGCTGGACCCCATTGGTGCCGGATCCCAACTATTCTGGAAAGGTTGGAATTGAATTTGAGTTTGCAAAAAAGTAAAAAAAAAAAGGTCGGTGTTGTCGGCGCTGACGTTTACTAACCCCCTTTCAAGGTTAATCAAAATAATCAAATCAAATCAGTACTTTATACTCCTATTTGTTTGAGCTAGGTTTTCAGTAGTAGCGTTGTAGGCTTTAGCATAAATAAGAGGAAAGTAGAATGCTTCTTTTACTCATTTTAACCTAAAATGAGGCCGTTTTTATTTTTCGCAAACTCGAAGTTTCAACTACAACCAGTCCGGGACACCGATGGGGTCCTTGCGGTCAAATGTTGTCCTAATGGGAGCCCCTTTTCAAATGTGGACTTCTAACTAAAGTTTAGCATAAAACGTTGAAATGCAATTTGTTTTTCATTATCTGTTTTCGGTTAATTAATATGCTTACAAAATTAAATTAAGTATTACACAGCTTATTTGACACGTAATAGTTAATTAATACCAGAGTGAGTGGCATGCTACCTAAATGTATCAACCAGGCAGTATAATAAATCTCATTTTAATTTTTTGTTGACTTTGAAAGAAAATCTTTTTCGGTTTTTAGAAAACTTCATGGCTGTTTTTAGCAAATAAATAAACAATTTTTTTGATATTTAAATGGCTGAAAATTGGTTTGTAATGGTAAACTGCGGTTGATACAATTTCAAATAATGTAATATGCGATATTTCGGAGTATGCGAAGAAATCAAAAAAGTCTTGATTCGCTTGGCAGCAAGCCTGTGAGGGCACACTAATCATATGTTGCTATCGAAATCCATATCTTTGATTCAAAACAGTCGATATGTATCGAAGATTTCGAAGAATTTTTTTTCATCGCATATTCCCTAATGATAATAAATATTGATTTCCTGAGTTCTGATTTGAACTCCTGACCCCCGATTATCAAGATAATACTTTCACTGCTTTAGTTTCTATTGCATACTATACTATTTTAAATTATTACTTGCTTACATTATAATTACAATTGTAAACACAAATGTCAAAAACTGTCACTTACACTGTCAAAGATTTGTAATGCAAATACACGGAAACTACTCCAGTGACAGAGTAAAGGTCTGTTGAGCCTTCTACATATGAGATCGGGTAAAAGGAGAAGTTGTAAGGAGGATCTCGGCAATCATTTGGATTCTCTTCAATGGATGGCGCTGACCGGCTTCAAAAGAACGAAGATGTAAGTTATCAAAACGAATACAACATTACTTTTCTCAGTCATTTCAAAACCACATCTTCATCTCGTTGTTGTACTTTCACACTCACAATTTCTGACCCAACTTAGCTCTTTAACTTTGCTACTTTCAACCACTATGGTTTTAGTAATCAGTCCTCAATCAATCACAGTCATTATTGACTCATTATCAGTCAGTTTAAATACATGTATACCTTACTAACTTAATACATAAACGGTAATAGTAATTTAATTGATGAACATTGATTTATTAAAATGTATTTATTTGGCATTTTCAGGATTAGTTACTTACTTATTGCGAAATTAGTAACTAATGATACTTACATATTATGCTAAATGCGAATCTGGTTTACAATCCCCGACCTTTACAGATATTTCATATTTATTGTCATATAGGGTTTACCTATGTATTATGTATACTGAAATGTAATTAGCAAAAATAAAATCCAAACATATTGCTAACTTGTAAGACTTGCAATCAAGCACTCCATAAGCAACCGCAAAGCTTCAAATTAAAATTTTCAAAATTCACATATCAAAGGAGGGACCAACCATATTCAAATCATAAGTATGCTGATTCTTTAGAATCAACTAGAATCCGGTGTTGTAGGTACTGAAGGAGTCTGATAGTCTGGTCCTTCTAAAATTGATTTTCGTCGCAGATGTCATTGCTTTAAAGCAATAGATAGAGAAAGAGGAGAGCTGGAGAAATCCTATGCCTTACTAATGGGAGTTTACTTAACTTTACAGTTCCTTAGCCGTGTTGACTGTTGAGTAACGTTGACGTTGTTGTAATGTGTCTTGTACTAATGTTATGCTTTTTAGATCAAGTTCAGTTGCTGTGCTCTGTGTACATTCTAAGTTGTAGTTCATTTGTTAAACGGTGGGCCGGCTTCAGACTTCTACGCTCTTCTCTCTATAGATAATTAGGCGTAAATTTTTGCTATTTAAGCATTGCTAATGATGTCAAAGCAGAGTTGTGAGTGTTAGGAAAACATTCTTTAAATTTTTGAAAGTCATTAGACCCTTGAGAAGTCATTTAGGTGTCATTTTATACGTTGGCTTGGCACCGACACCCAAACTTCCTATCTATACCTTTATAGATCTTTCTCTCGCCTGCTAGCTGCTAGTTAGGTTGCATATTTTGTGAAGACGAGCCACTGCACTGTAGCGTACCACATTACTTACACCACAGCAGCAACCCCAACAATAAGCTAACAAATGATAAGCCTTTATTATGGATCCTACTTAACTTCATTACTTACACACATCCAAGTCTTTAGTTTGTATTAAGAGTAATCATATAATATGTTGTGTGTGTTAGCTTGACTATAGCTATAAATACTGGAATCCTACTTATATTACATGAAAAGATGTACGTTCAACAGCTATAAGATGCATATAGTTATATTGATATAATAGAAAACTAGAAGAAGGATATGCCTAGCTTTGTAATCGCATTGACACGAATGGCTTGACTGCTGCAGACAGAGCAATGCTGACATTAGTAAGCATAGTGTATAAGTGTGCATTAGAACTGACTTCTGACTCGAGGTTTTTTCTTCGACTTCCGTGCAATGCCAATGCTAAAAATGATCTTGTGAGGAAATGACGCGTTAAAAATCTGGAAAGTTATGGTATTTTTACTCATCGATTCATCAGATCGAGAGGTTCTCAGAGTAAAGCCGCCTTCATTGCCAATATCCTGTCACCAAACACTAGCCATTGAATCATTCTCAATAGGATAACGTTAAGACAACTCTGTCGTGTCTATCGCCTTCCTCTTCTCCTTCCCACTCTCCTCTCCTCAAACAACATCTTCATCCGCCTAACTGCACTACACACAGGTATATCTCCCGCAGTTCACATATCGTTAACTCCGTCCAATATACTCACTCACACTCCTCCTCTATTCAAAAGATAACTCTTGTCGACTCGCAATCAGTTTTTCTCAAATGCACTAATAGTCGCTCACTATATACTATCGTCGATTCTTTCCTTTCCCATGCCATATCATTCATAGTAATAGAAGCAAAGGATTTCTCTAGCATTCCTTCGCTTTCCTGGCCTGACTGTTTATAAGAGCTGTTTGAGTGTAGACAGGTAAAAGTTGATATAAGTTGCACTGTAGCGTATCATCAACTTTCTTATAGGAGAGCAGTTCTTTTAATGGAATATTTAGTGTTGGAGAAAGATGTGTGGAGAGAATGTGCGGGTTATTATAAGATGTGGGTTAGGGAACGTGTATAAGGCCATATAGCACTACTAAGCACTTATATAATTTGAGGTGGTAGGTATGCTATCAGTATTCCGCCTCATAACATAACATAACTACTTAACTACTCATGCAGTCAATCCAATCCCTATATCTCAACACGTATTTGTACTCACTCAAAATCACATCACTTTGCCAGCACACAAGTCGAATCAACTCACTCACTATCCGTCACCTCGGAATAGATATTTTATACTACCCGAACGACACTTGCTCAATCTTTCCAAACGTGAATTTTATGCTCAATTTTAATGTCGCCGACTTCTTTTCCAACTCTTTTACAGGGTAAAGGATTTATTACATCACGCCTACATAGACTAACGCCAACCTTTTAGCCACCTTCGTTTAGTCACCAGCTCAGAATTGTCACTTTCCTTTTACAAATACCACACAGCCCACATGTGACAAGACATTTCTACTATTTCTAATCTCCGATTTACTAACTGTATCATTCCTTATGACTTACTTCACGAGAGCCACTATTTTCGCACATCCACTTTGCGTCATTCATATCGTGTAATGTATATTTTAGCGCTTTGTCTTAATGACACGTCTTACGTAATCACTATTAATTTCTGCATTTGTACCTTCCTTTTCATCACATCTCTCTCTCTCTCTAATTCCTCAGTATCTGAGCTTATACAATTATTCCAATACAATTTTGGAAATCCTTCAACTATTTTCTCACTCATGAAATATGTTAGCCATCAATATTGATATCCGTGTACGACTCCCGTTTCTCTTCAAACAATTTGCAAGCATCAATAAAATAATTTGATTAAATTCTGTTTACTATGTCTATATAATTTTCTTCGGTGAATTTTTTTTACATAGTTATGAAATATTTGCAAAGTAACAATAAATAATTGTAAAACGGGGACAAAGTGAGCATAATATTGTTTATTTTGTACAATGTAATTCTACAGCTTTGCAAAATGTGCACTGGACTAACAACAGCAATAATAAGAATTATCATTTACAGAAAATTCTTAATTTTAAGCTTACAATATTATAGTAATTCTATGGTGATGAGAGCTAAGCGCAACGTCAGTTACATATCGCATGACAATTCACCACGACATCCATTTAACAAATTAAAATAAATATACAAAAACCTTATGCATGCGCTATCAAATTTTGACTTGAGCAAACAGTCAATTATTCAAATGATTGATCAGAGTAATAAAGTCGAGAAAAGGGATGGCGTTTGATAAATCAACAGATAAAATATGAAATACAGTCGCTTAGTGGCTAACACAAAAGGGAGTCTTAGCAATATTGACATAGGGCAAGATGAGACTCCGACGAATATTATCCGGCACAACGCAGAGTTTTGGTTTGGTGATCCATTATTACTGAGTTATTTTAATATGTGTAGTAATATATGTGAATAGTGAATGCTATTCATCTGGCGAATCTAACCATCCCATCTCACAATAATAAAGATAATCGTTGTCAGAGTCAGACGGAAGAGTAGGATGTCGAATGGCGAGATGAGGATGAGATGACGCGACGGACGTGAGGAGAACGGAGAGGACGTTGGCCGCTAAGCATGTTATTATTTTGTAGCGAATGCAGTCACACTAAAATCAAATGCTGTGCAAACACGAAAAATTAGATCTAATCTCCTTCTTTATTTCATCGTTTATCACTCCCCGTGCCAAAAATATCGTTTTACAACTTACCCAATAGGTATCACGTTACATATAGACTCTTGTTTAATTTAGAGATAAGTTAACAATTCAATGCCAAGTTTTAACTTCTCAAAACAGAAAAAAAAAACAATTATTTATTTGAAAATGTTCATTTAGTTAAATTATAGTATTTCATTTAATTTAAATGACATTTTTGTAACTGAGAATGTAAATATTCATTGTTATTAAATTCCAATACGATATATGACGGATGAATTTTAACTCATTTGAATAGGTTATGGATTTTTAGTTTCCATGTTTTTTGTCAAAGGTTTGTTTAAATAAATTTTCCTTTTGGAACAATGTAAAATCTCAGTGTATGCATTAAGGTTATGCTGGGTATTTTCAGATGTTCTTGGGGACTGTGTGAAGTTGTTGAAAACTGTTTAACTGGAGTTCTCGGTAGTATTTCTACTAATAATATTGTAAGCATTTAAGCAAGCTGTAAAAAGCTATTAGATCTCTCTTGCGTAAAGTGTTGGGAAGAAACCAAGAAGAGTTTGTAGGCGTTTTGCTTAAATTAGATGGGTTTTATATGCATTGTTAGTAAACAGAAATATGGTAAGTTTGTAAGTAAATGCATTAGGAGCTGAGTACATTGGTCGTAAAATGGATTTTAATATATTATAATGGTTGCGATTAGTATGGTTATTTAAGCATTTATTGTGTGCCTAGTGCTGTAGGTGTCGTTCTGTGTGAGGGGAGGATGAGGCTGATTGTCAGTGAATGTGAACGAAAAGAGCGCATATGTTAATATACAAGAGAATGCTTAATATCAACATAATCTCTCTTCCTCTTCTGTATAAAGTTATAATTTTCTATTCGCTGTATAATCGAATTGCAAATTAAGCTATTATTCCAACTTAATTATGGGCTGGGAGCGATAAGCTCATGCGACGTGGCGAATGCATGAAAGGAAATGAGCTTCATGGAAAGAAGGAGGACGGGAGAGAGCGGGAAGGACGAGGAAGACTCACTTACTCCGAATCGCCTCCATGCACCTCCTATACTAGCAGAGAGAGAGAGAGACGTTATTCAACAGCCATCAAGGCTATCGGAGGATACGCAGAACTAGCAGAAATGCCTACCATTCCCACTCGGAGCCTTATAATAATATCTCATCACATACATTTATTCCGCGATTGGAGATAGAAAGTCATCCACCCTTGTATGTGATAGGGAAGAGCAGAAGTCTCTTATATGCCACATCCATTCTCATCTGTCTTACTACTTCTGCCGCCTAATCGTTCTGTCCTTCCGTGCACTTACCTTCCACACAATACTCCCTTCTACTGCATTGTGTTATTCCAGACACACTCCAAACCAACGGAACGCCGAAATTAAGATATCCCATTCCTGAAATGAACTCCTAATAAATACAATTTAGGCCACCATCATATAATTGAAACTCCAGAAACTATCATAATTGCCAAATGTTTAACAACCAAACTATTGTTTCAAGTACTTTCTCCCAAAATCACACTCTTTTTAATATCATGAGATGACGTCGTTTATCCACTTTCAAATTTAATTATGTGGTCATTTTAGCAAACTGACAAATATTTGGAGAACGCTAAGAGAAGATGCGCTACTGATATTTTTTAGTTTTCTAAAATTTATATAATTATTTCTATTTTATTTCATTGTGAATAAATGATGCCACGTCATCCTTAGATATTAAAAATGGGATTTTGGGAGAAAGTTCTTGAAACAATACTTAACGCCTATTTGAAGATATTTTAGAAATTTCTTCAGTTTCAAAAAATGTTTAAAGATAGATAACGTTTAATTCGGATTGCTTTTAGTATTTTTTAATAAAGCTCTAATTGTGCTACTTATTCATGTGATGTTGTTAGACTGTGAACTTTGTACAGCATGCAGTAAAAGTGGAGCAAAGTTGCTACTTGTCTGATTTTGCTTTTAACTTAATGCGGGTAGCTGGGAAAGCGTCATTTGCCGTTTGCATTCATCCGTTGGCGTCACGTAGCTTTGTGTATAGCGTTCTCTCTAAAGGCATCGCCAAAATATCAGCTAATTAAATTACGTAAAGTAAATTGCGCGAAGCATTGGACTCAACAACTTGGCACACTTCAGTTAATTTTGTACACTCAAGAGCATTATGCGCATAGAATTAAGGAATGATACGGCTTTCTGTTCCGGTGTGGTAAAATGATGTAGCTACATTCTAATACTCTGAATGCATGCATGCAATTAACTAGAATAACAGAACTGTAAACAAAAGTGTGACATTTGCAGATATTGTAGTTATTTGCATGGCACAGTGCTCTGTCTGTGTAAATGTGCTCATGCTAATAAATAAAGGGCTAAATAAATAAAGTGAATGGCTCGACTGTGTTGCCTTCTCATCTCAACTCAATTCCCTCGTTGTTAGCTAAATTGTGTGCAGTTATTTTGTGGGAGAGTGGTCTTTAGAGCAGACATCTATCTCTAGCTATTAGTAGAGAATGAGGATGGCCAGCAAGTATTTTTGGCTTGCTGGTTTGCATTTCGTTGAGCTTGGCTTAGTTTAAGAGCATGAAAGGAAGGGGAAGGGAGAAGGCACATAAATGACAGCATGACGACAAAGTTTTAATAAGCCATGCCAACTTATTAAAGGCTGTGTAATAAATAGGATTACAAAGCGTGCAGCCTGCAACGTTTGAGGTTAAGTTAAAAGGGAAACGAAAGCAAAGTGCAACTAACAACCAACAACCAAACTAAAAGGCTCTGTCGTGTCGTGCCAGACTTTTTAATTAGGTACTAATAAAATGAGAACTGGATAAAAAGCACACTGTTAATTTTTTCCTGGCTACGACATGGGTGACGGTGACAATGAAGAGGAGGAGAGTCACAGAAGGATCAACTTATTGTTAGTCATAATTAGGATTTTCTCTTCGTTCCTACTACTCACCAACGACTATGACTCCACTTTACGTACTCTTCAATCCTATGTAAATTAAATACACCTGCTCTTTTAATTCCCTTCCTTCTCTTTAGACTCTGACTATTATTATCACACAGCATTAACCAATTATTTTTCATATCATACAACGGATACCTGTTATATACTCAAACAAAACATTCTCTGCGCTATTTAACACAAACTTATGTAATAGGTGACTATAAAATTTTAATTAACTCCTTAAATTTTATTAATTTATTAATATTGAGTAAGCACAATTATAATTTTATTAAAAATAGGTTAATTAATTTATGCTCATTCTTTTTGCAGTAAAGATTAAAATCTGAAACTCTTTTAGTAAACAGTTGTAGAGTAAAATAAAAACTGACGGACCCAAATATGAAAAATGATAAAATATATGAATGACAATCCTAAAATGAAATTCATTTCCCTTCATGCAACAATAAATGGAAACTCTTTGTTTAAATTTCGAAACAATGGAAATCAATTTTAATCTGTTAAATTACATGCATTGCATGATTAGATTACGTGCCACGTTAAACTTCATAAAAGAACCCGCAGGCATGCGATAAAAATGTACACAGCTTGCATTGATTTGAAACTGGTAACTTGGTCATAATGAGTGCTGGTCAATAAGTCTCTATTATTAGTCGGAAAAACAAAAGGTAATAAAACCCCTATTTATTCTGTTTTTCTATTGCCAGCAATAAAATACTTTCACTTTGCATGTGCTCAGTATTCTTTCAACCTATTCATACAACGATATCTTAGAATAAATCCAACAAAACCGAAGTTAGTCTGTATGTTTTAGAAATTTTTAAAAGAGGATTTAATTTAATTCTTCTTAGGAAAAATTGCAATAGAACATATGCACTGCTACTACTGGCTGGCAGGTAGTAATTGATGCTTTACCAGTATTAAATGAGACCAAATTGTTTTAATATTTAGCTCGTGTGTAAGATGCATCACTGCAAGTGTGACCGTTACTAGCAATGAATAATAATTTCATTTTAAACGTCTTTTAGTTGTCTAATTTTTCAATTTTTCAATTTAATTTAAAAGTGATTGTACAAGGTACGAATTAATGGTGTTTAATTGCTTAATAATTAAGTACCTATGTATCATTCGACAACATAGATAGATACTAATTGGCCATAGATATTTTTAAAATGACCACAGTAAGATTTTGAAGGAGTCATTAAATCAGACGATTCTATCCGGCGGTTCAGAAGTTTATACGAATGCATGATATTTTTTTTTTAAATAATATGTTACTATTACGGTTGTAGCATTGACACATTAGACTTTTTTAATTCATAAACCTATCTAGATATCCGTAGCAGAATAATCAGTCAATGTGACTGTCGCATTTTTGTTTAATGACAGTTTTGTAAACGAAGTATTAGGCAAGTCATTAAATGGAATTCGAAAAATGCAGATCCGCTATTACGTTCATTTGCTTAGAGAGGCTGAGGAGGGAAGTTGACAGGCGCTTAAGTGTTAAGTAACTAAAGTTACCCTGTCTGGGTGTTTACTTTGTCACTGTCGAACAAAGCAACGGCACCACGACCGACGCGGCGTGCTTTGCTCATGTACTACTCCCTATTGTCCTTACACAGTGTAACCATAAACGACCAAGAATAATATACGTTCTGCATAAATGACTACTTCGATCTCTATCACTACTCCAACTCATATACAGAAAGTACCACGCGGCAGTTACAGCTCCCATAAAATACTTATTATATATTTCGCAACGCAAGATTTCAAAACGTGACATATCTAAATATATTCTTTGTATGTGCGCGTCGTTTTTACTTAACCCTCCAATTGCAGTTTACAGCATTATGCATTACTAGCTTTCATTGCAAGGGGCAAGTTGACGCCCAAATATTAAGGGAGGAAGAATGAATTAATTAAAGCAAAGAGTTACGTTTGTAATTAAGCAACAATAAACAGTTCTTATAAGATGAGGATGATAATTTTATCGAAAACAAATTAAGAATGTCTAGTCTAAAAGATTTTTGTTCCTTTGTAACTATTTTTTAAATACTCGAGAAGAAGAATATCCTTGTTAATATTTTCCAGTCAAATTGCTGATATGTTAGCAATTCTTTTAAGCAAAAATATTGGAGAGAGAAAACAGAATAAGAAGCTTCGGCATAAATAAATGTTGTCTTAAATTTAAGTTTTACTAGCAATATTTATAAGATCAAATTTTAATGTTAACGTTCTGAAGGAGTTTTACAGGTTTATTAGTCTTTGTTGTATAGGAACCTAATAAACTCCTGCCATTTTGGAAGCTTTACGGTGGTTTATTAGGTTTATTATATTTTTCTGGATTGGAGCATGGCAAAAGTACATTAGGCATAGCCA
>JAAAYG020040593.1:0-17087 GCA_009936455.2 Tomocerus minor
CCGTAGGTAGGTATGGCAGCGGTCTGATTACTACATGTAGGATAGCCCAACATAGTTAGAGTAATACCCCAATACCTGGTATGTATTTCCATAAAAAATATTTTTAAATGAAAATTGAAATTCTTAACATCTCTCTAGAATAAGTTACCCATCCATTCATACTACAATATATCTATGCATGTCCGGTCCTATGTACCTACCTTTGACACCTATGCACGCAAACAATATAAATATTACTGTCGCCCACGTTTGTTTCTTACATTACTTACACTACCTGTTCCAATTACGAAGAAATGATGAATTCTTCGTTTTCCCTAATTGTAGTTCATCCTTTCATACAGCTAACGCCTACAACGCCTTCAACCGAATCTAGATGTTCTAAA
This sequence comes from Tomocerus minor, assembly GCA_009936455.2. NCBI lineage: Eukaryota > Metazoa > Arthropoda > Collembola > Entomobryomorpha > Tomoceridae > Tomocerus > Tomocerus minor. The sequence continues at coordinate 384 of JAAAYG020040593.1, forward strand.
TTGTAATAAATTGTTACTTCTACAGATATTCAAGAAGCTAACTTACACTTGCGCATTGTTAATATTATGGAGTTTGGGAATGAATGCTATCTTATCACATAGCATCAGTTATGTACCACAAACCAGGCAAACGGGTTTCTGCAAGTGTCTCATTTTTCAGTGATTTTATTAATTATTATGTGCACGGGATATTTGGTATCATAGAAAGTGCCTCTGTCATGTATCGTAATAACATACTGTCGATGCCAATCACGTTACTACATTTGTAAGAGGTACAGACAGGCAGTTTAACAGTTTTATGTTGAAAACGAAAATTCATTTGTGATTCGTGTAATAAATGACTTTAGTTAATTGTATAGGATGGTATAGGCATATAGAGAAACCTCTTCTGCATATGCATGCTATAATTAGAGTGTATTTATTTATAAGAATGAGGTACAGCACTATAGTATACAGCACTTTCAAAGAAACAAACAAGGATGCCTTTTCTGTAATGGCAAAGTTATATAATTTAGATACTTTAAGACAATCATGGGTTTCAATTTTGATTCTAGGACTCTATCACGACAACAACGATTCCCTATCTCCAATTGCCATTAAAGGCTATTGGATCTGTGTGTACGCATTGTTTGTTTATACGTTGTAATTCAGTGGGCTATTTTCATCATGAAAACAAAAGGAATGACCGACAACACCGATTATCTAAGAACAACAAGATGCATAAAATTACTTCCCTCAATTGGAATTAGGTTAATGTATCTACGTTGTTAAATATTTGCATGTAGTAGTGTTATAGATACTATATGTAATAAGTACGTGCTACATATCAACTATACGCAAAAACGACAGTTTTAAAAAAGTTAATAAGCACATTTAATACACTTAGTTTGAAATGGTGGGTGCTCTGAGAACTGGTTAGATATCAATTTCCTTAAGTCTATACCTATGCAGAGAGCGTTTAAACTGATAAATTGCGTAAACAGTGCAGCGCATAATTAGCAAAAATCGATCACATTTTACCTGTTTCGTTACAAACATGGTCTAAAGAAAATATTATTCTTCTGATTCGTTTTACGTAGAGAACCACGTACACTTCCTTGCAATTCTACAGTGCAAAGTGAACTACATTGTAAATATACTAATCTCAAACTAGCAATTATAACTATGTATCAACTTAATACTTGGTACCTAGGCATAATTTAGACTTCAAATATACCGCAGAGTTACCACTACTGTACTGACAGCACTGCTTATAATTGTTGTACTAATAATTGTTAAGTACATTTGCAGTCGATGCCTACAAAACTTAATATTGCTCATTTCTAGTTTAAACTAATGTAAAATTCAAAGATAATTTTTATTCACATCATATTCAAGTAGTATAGTATGCCCAATTCTTCAAAAAAAAACTTTAATTGATATCGACTATGAATCAACATTGCATCCTAAATAATTGACATAAAATAGATAAAAATACACGTACCTCCTCTCTTTAAGGTCCAACATGTTATCGATATCACAAGATACAAGGCTCTCTCCGGAGGAACTCGGTGATAGTATCACGGAAGAATCTGTATAAATAAGTATGAACATCAGTTTTCATTTGCATATATTCATGTTTTAAACTAGTATACATCTACATACAGCATAAAGGTGTTAATATCATTTATTATTATTACTGAGTCAATTCCATTAGTGACTTAGTGAATTTGATGTAACTACTATCTTTATTTTTATTTATGTGCGATTTTTCAACCGTCATGGTGTGCTCATTTTTAAACCTTGGTAGATTCGGATTATAAATTCCGATAGTGATATCTATCTGTATTCAATTCACTTATCCACACTTAAAGTTAGAATTTCTGATGCATTTAACTCTGCACAACATCGGCGTATGTATGAAACCATTTGTACATATACGAGAACACAAAATATTATTTAGCTGTGAGATTTACATCAATAATGATGTAATTAATGGGCAAATGTGGTTGAAGTGACAATTGTACGTATACAAGGCCTTGGCAATAAAATCATTACCTGTGTGCGGGAATTCATCTATATACTAAATACAATCACCTCTCACTCACAACAGCAACCCGACGTTTTATCATGAAGACTAATAATAAGCTGCCTTAATGTCCATTGTCAACCATGGAAGATTGTTTCGCAAAGTTGGAGTTACAGTGATTAATACCCAAATGAAAATATCTTTTGTTTTCTACAAACAAAAACACTTCTAATCGTACAACAACAATAAATAGCTTATTTAAGTATAAAAATAGTTCTACTGATCCTTTCAGATGTGTTTGATAAATATTATCGTGTTTTCACAAATTCCAACAAACCCTACCACACATAAGTTGACACAAATACATTGGAACACATAAATAGAGTTTAAAACTGTAAGATCTATAATGAAGTGCGAAAATAAGGCGAATAGTAATACAGCACGTCTCTATCCACACACGGTTGACCGTGCACGTGAATTCGAATGAGCCTTTACAGCCATGTTACATTACACGATGAGATGCTTGTCTGGTTTGCCTTGCCTTGCCTTGCCACCCTCGTTTTTTAGCCATATACAAGTTACAGCAGCATTAGGATATTTTAATTATAAAAATGTCTATGCAAAAATCCTCCTTGTTTGTGTCAGTCAGCCTACGAAAGTGACAGGCAAATACGTTCAACCCATTATAATAATGTAGAGACTAGCTAACCTGTATCTTTCTTGCTATACATTCAAATCGAACCAGTTACCTTATCTAACTTAACACTGATGCTAAAGCCTACATAAGTAAGTGCTACATAAGTTTACTGACGTACTTTACTTATATTATTATCTACATAGTCTGCATATTCTGCAACAGCCTGCAGATAATACTTGTAATTTCACTAACTTACCCTAATGCACATAGGTACTGAATAATGCACAAAATGCGAGGATATTATGCCGTCAGTTGTAGTAATCTAAGGGATTTTACCAACAGTGTGTATGCAATGTACAAGTAGTAAATGATAATAAAATACAGCATGGTTACAAATGAAGGGTATGCGTGTACCAATAATACATGCTTGGCATTCTGTGTACTGCAGGTGTCATTTTGTCTCATGTAGTCATGTGAAAACTATCCAAGAAGTAAAAACAGTAGTAAAATTGCATATTGAATTTCTTAAAAGTAAATCCGAATCATAATACAGTTTTTTGTTACTCTCTCATACAATAAATACTGAGTTTATCTATTGAGCTTGAAACTATATCCCTGCTACTGGATTTAGTGTCTTTCTACTGCATCCATTGCACATTGGGGCTTTAACTTTAACCAAATAATCAGATCTATCAATCAGAAACAATGAAACGATGAAAATCTAAGTCCACTTTTAAGCAACGATAAATCAGTGCATCCGCCATTATTGTATCTGTTTGCATAGACGATAGACGGTACTTATACATTTTGCTTTATAGAGATAGGCAGTGTGGATGGATGGAAGTACTTGATCTCTAAAGTATCGTATGATAAATAGGTGCACTGACAATTGTCAAGTAGTAGTAGAGGGAATCATGACCTTCAAACTATATTTTACTACATTATTACTTTATTACATTGAGTTTTTGCAACAAACAAAGGTAAATCACGTCACGATAAATACTATTTATTGGACAATAAAATCTGTTCCCAGTGTATGCAGTGTCAATGCTCATACAATTCAATTTTGCAAAGCGAATTGTATTGTTACAGTAAAAAAGAGAACTTTCATTAAAGGTTGCACGAATATATCTACAATGCAATATGCAATACGCAACGGAATTATGTATTGCAAATTGCAAAATAATAATAAGCAATTCCTCTTAGTTCCAACTATTTGCATTCGCAAATATTTTTATGCGACAACTTTCTGCCTTGGGATTAAATCTGATTTATCGCAAGGGACATTTGACTGACAAATCCCATTGATTCTGTCCGCAATCAGTACGTGTACCAATTGTTTTATATAGTAAAAAACACCTGCTAACTTGTTCACCTTTGTCAATTCACCTTTGAAATACACCTGTACCTATATACTGTAATTGTGTTTATTTAAAGAATACATAATTACATAACAAAGAGACATTCCTTAACTCTAACTTTACATGCAATACACGATCAGCATTAATAAACGTAGGTATAACACATGTTTTTGCATAGCTTCATTAGCTCTGTCGCTTAGGTATACCACACCTCATGGTATAGTAATTACATTATTATTAGTGAGGTGGATTAGACAAGTCTCACCTAAGGATTATAAGCTTTACAGCATATTACACAGATACACTACTTGTGCTTATCAGTAGAAAAACACTGCTAAGTGAATTAATTTTTTAAAGACAGGTAATTAATTCTATATGTATGTTATGGCAAACAAGTATTATGCTATAGTATTTCAGGCAAAAAGTCTCATTTTGCCGTTTTTATAAACTATGCCCATGATTGTAGGTTGATGGTTCAATGGTTACTTACTGTGAATAGTACATAGGTCAAAGACATCAGCAATATGAACACCTACCTGCATAAATATTTCTACTGTCTATCTAGAAATGATAAAATGATAAAACAATTGCATTAAAACCAAACCGCTACTAAGTTCTCTGTTTGCCGTTTATGGTGGTGAGAAGATAGGATGAGAAAATGCACACGCAAGTTTAGCGAGAGGTACGTTTGTTGCTTACAGTTTTACAGAATGAATAATATGTTCTAGTTGTAATAATATGCAAAAGGCAAACTATAATAAAGATACCTACGCACAAAAAACAGTTTAGCACTCATAAAACTAATTTTAAATAGAAATGTGGCATATTAAATAGGTAGGGACTAAAGATAAAGAACAGAACTAGCAATAGCAACTTTCTTTACATATCCCCAACTTTCAATAAATATTAACGGCTATTGCAGAAGTGTGTATTAATGCGTTATGTAAATATGCTTACAATTAGATAGGTCTGTTAATCGGAATACTGCAGTCACCATCATTCTAAATATGATGTCTTTTTTTTCCGAAAATAAACTCGCAAATAGGTTTAACAACCTGCACCGAAACTACAGACAATAAGAAAAAAATTGTAATTCGAACTGTGTTCCAATTTCAATGTCCATTATCTTGTCAACACGTATAAATGAAAAGCTTTTAGTTCTCTCTGTCTAAGATCACTTAACACTTCACGACTTTTCACTCTGTGTCTATATAGCCGATAAAAGAAATATGACTTAAGAGAGAGCCTTTTACTTTATCCCACTTCACAGTTTACAGAGTTGGTGAATACTGAGAAGACATTCTCTCAGTCGCTATGAGCATTATGCATTAAGGATTCACTTACTTGAGCAAATAAATAATATCTATGGATAATAAATTGCCTTCCAACCCATCATTGGCACAATTCATACTTTTCTCACATTCGATATTCAATAGATGTGTAGGGTTAGCTAATCACAAGTAACACACACCTAAATGCAAAGTAAAAAGTAAGTCACATACACACACGCGGTATGGATTAATGCGATTGAATAATAACAGAAAACAGTAGTGAGTGGTAGTAGCTAATAGCCCATTGTTCCATTGTCACTTGCAATTACAATCACGTTATTTTAACACTCACTTATGCACTTGGCTTCTATATAACTATCAGTTACATCATAACAACAGTAAATATTGAAGAAATGTTAATAATTTCTGCAATGATACTTATTTGGCTTCAGGGCTTGAATTTTATGTGAGTTGCTACACCTATTTATTGTGAGTGAGTGCATGCAATTGTATTTTTACCCGTTACGCCGAATATTAACGTAGAATATGTATAATTACACGTTTGTAACTTGCAATTCATTTTCTGATATCAATCTGAACACGTCATTATGTTATAGTAGTGAAAAGTGAGAACCTACATCCCATACGTAGGCTAATTTCCTACCTACTGTGAATAGTGAAAAAATAGTTCCTCATCAGACTTGCCCTGTATGTATGCCCTTTTCAGAATGTCTAAAAGACGAATCAGAGAGGATTCTATCTATTAGTATCAGAATGTAATGGGATTCTGGTGGAAGTAGCAATAAAAATAAATTGAAACATTCATAATGCATTAGGCTAGCATTTACTAACTCCGTATTGACTGTAGGTTATCAAAATATTCCTGTACTACTATGTAGACGTTGACGTTACAACTGTTTACAACAGAAAACGCTCCTATTTTCTCATACTCCATTAAACATTGCCAATGTATGCACTCCAGTAACACTAATAGTTAATTGTAACTGCAAGACTATAATAATAATCAGTAGTCAGCTTAATATACATTAGTCACGATCAGTCACAGACATTGCATTCTACATAGACAATGACTGTACCTAAAAACATATAATGCTCTGGCACAGTTTGATATTTCTTGTGTATGAAGTCAATAGTTTCTGTCTATGCTCCTCTCGTCTCGTGACAACAATTTCAGTATGGCGAAATCCTTATTACATTTTAGCTGAGCGGTTAATTAAAATAACGATCCTAAACTTTGCGTCTGTGTTTAATTAAAGTTGCAGTAGTAATAGGAACAGAAACATATAGCTAGGTACTTGTTAAGCAACCACTTTTATACATTGCATGTGTATAAACTACAGAATTTGTTGTGTGGATGCACAGTATTTATTTTAGTAGTACTATCATACCAAAAATGTAATCTCTTCACAAATGGACTTCCACGCGAGTGACATGAGTCCTGTTCAAATCCGACGTAAAAAGAACCAGCCCACGAACGACTAGCATAAAAAGTGCAGTGAACTGACTTTGACTTAGAGTATCTACAATGCTATTCACCACTTTTTTTGCTGATAGCAAACAACACAGGAATTGCATGCACACTTATATTATTTACTTAAAAGTCCACAAATATTGAGTCAGCTTATATGTAAAGGATTTTTGTCCAGATGTTTTTAAAATACTTTTTAAATATCACAATGTTAGAGTTTGAACAAAAAGATGCAGTATTTCCCAACATTTCACAAAACTGAATCACATTTGAAGGAAATAAATAAATGTAGCATATGAAACTGTTTCCTTGAATATCCAGTTAATTTGATCTAAATGAAAGTTTGATTATTAATATGGAAGGTTTGCATGTCTATGGATGCAGAATAGCATAAAATAACTCGTGAAACTATAATATGCTAATTTGTTTAGAGCACATGTACACACATACACAGCTCTAGATAATGTTGAACTCCTTCCTTCTTGTGACTATAGCGTGTCATGCTAATGAGCGATTGAAGAAGTTAAAAGAATATGTAGCTCTTAGGAGAACTGAACAAAACTATTGGCATGTCTTTTAGTATGTTTTTGGTGTCTGTTGTGTACTCTGAATGAATGACAGGTTGAGTATTCTTGTATAGATTTTGCAAAATGGAAAATTATAGCACTTATTTTGAAATTAATTTGCACTTATATTTTCACATGACACAAGGGAATCAATCAAGTTGTTGAAAAGTGGAAAATCCAGCTAAAAGAGCACATGATATAAACGCTCTGTTTTGCGTTCTGTGAGGCTGTTATAAAAGATTCACTGACATAATGCACATAAAAATCAGTTTAACTGGCTTTAGTAGTTGCGTCATTTAGTAGTACAGGGAATAATATTATACGTAAGAACTTAACGTAAGTGCCCACAATTATTAACTGAGCTGAGAAGAGGAGTAGGAACAACAGAGAGTCTGACAACGACTCTCGTTCAATTCCATTGCAATGCAAATGCAACGTGTGTACATCTGTCTACATAATATTTAGTCTATAATAATGCACTACAATAGTGTACAGTTAACAGACTGACGATGAAATGAGCTAACGACCACACCAGAGCACCATACATACCACAAATTCTCAACTGCTTTGATGTAAAGCACACAATACGTCTATGTACGTATGTACATGCCATTCATTCCCCACCAATATGCAATATAATCAGATTAGTCATGCTATAATATATTCGCTGATGCTTTTTTAGTTAAGTTTGTCCAGAGGAGACAGACCAAGACGCAGCCAAGATTACTCTATCCAATCCAATCTATTTATTTCATCCCACTGACTCTAACTAACCAACTTAACTCTTTAGCCTCTCCTCTATGCATTATTACTGACTCAGTGAGCAAGTAAGTAAGCTCACAACAATAACTATTTTATTTTTCTACTGTCATATCTGAAAAACATACAATTAATAGCCAGCAATGCTATTCTAATCCTATAAACAACCATTAAAATCTTAAATATAGATATCCATTATATCGTAACTACACATTTACTTATGCAAGGCAACATAAAATTATTTACTTTACCTTCTTAGCATTTAGAGAACATAGCATAATAATATGTGCCCACTACTCCACAATAGTTCATTTGGTTCACGACTCAGTTCTACGACTCCTTATATTGCTCCTAGAACTACTCGAATATTCATCTTAACATTAAGTTGACTAACAAAAGAAGGTTAGGCTATAGCTACTGCCAAAATGTCGAAACAACCTGAATATACTACTCAACAATCTGCAATATTATTGCTTATTATTATTCCTAACTCTATATAGTTATTAAATACTTACAACAATACCATCTTCGTCCATCTTTGATATAAACACCTTAACCACTTCACCTTACACTAAACGTTAACATCATAACGCTTATTATTTATGAGTGATTATTGCATTTTTTTTACATGAACAATAGCGTATTAGTATTCCTAACCAACATACACACTTCTAGTAATACTTATAACATATTTGGACTAAGTATCTACTAAATATGTGCATGTTTCAGATGTTTTTTTAGGTAATGCTAAGCACACACTCTACACAAGTTACATAAATTATTACTTCTAGCCTGAATAATATTTGCAAGTTAAAACAAGGTGTGTGATTTTCCCTGTAAGTTATATTTCGTGTTTATGGTTAAAGATTGTTATTTAAATCTGGATGCAAGGATGAGTACAGTAGTACAGCACACAGATAGTTGATGAGGATGCATGTAATGTAAATGATCGTTAAAGTCCCAACCCAATTCCGATATATCAAATCATATTCTTCCCCACACATAAAAATACAATGTATGTATATTTATAAGCGCCCATTGTTTATGTATGCAGTAGTGGCTTATATTTTCTGATTTCCTTTCGATAAAACTTTCATTGTAATAACACGTTATAACTTTTCTGTGTTTATAAATTCATAATGATCATAGGATTTTATATCAGGATAATAACATGCATTTAGATCCCCTTTATCGAAATCCCCCAGAGAGAAGTGAAGGTATTTATGGTTAGTGCTTTACATGACAAAATATGTACACCACACCACAAAACATGCATGAGTAGGCACACCAGGCAGTACTATAGATAATAATGTCTTTATATACATTAAAGCAAAATCTACTATAGGGAAGAAGGTGAGAGTATGGAGTCTACTGTCCGCACCTGCCCTTGGACTGTTGGATTGGATTGCTAAATTCTAATTTACAATACAATTTACGATGTGTAAAATGATTAAGAGCATTTTTGGACTACAGACTGTGTACTATCGTCAAAATTGCAATTAGTGTGACTCATGATTTCTATACATTGTTAATTTAAAGAGGGCCTTCGTCGTTTTAACACGTTGACTAACCTTTTAGAGAGCTTTACAGTTACGCAACTTGACTTTGTCAATATAATAATAATGAATAAGAGCCAAAGACAAAAATTATTAAACCTAACAGACCACAACATGTTTAAAAGTCTTTCCGACCTATAATAATATGAATAAAACTCTTGTCTAAAGATAATAGAGTTGTGAATAAAAATACAAAAGATAATAGCTGTAAGCAATAGCAAGAGAGTTACTTTTCATTTACAAAATTACAAATGCATTAATATGATTATTATTCGAGGAACAAGACAGAAACTTACATAAATGTCAAATAAAAATTCTGTAGCCTTCTTCCGCTGCCGCAATTTTTAGCATAACAATTTAACCAGACACTACTTCCCTACATCTGTTGTCACTTTTATGTTTGTTAATGCTGTTTTTGTGTACTTTTACTTGGTAATCGATTTATACGAATATACTCAATGCTCTTATGTGTCTATAAGTATGCTTGTTTAAAGCAAGTACATATATAGTAGGTACTTATTATTTCAATTGAAAATGCTTCAATCCGCAATTCAAGGTGTTATGCTAATTTATACACGAAACGAAGAGCTCGAAGCATTATCATCGAAATCATTCTTCAAACTGGTACTGCTGAGAGTGCTATCCAATTAATTTACGTTTTTTTAATGAAGATTATCAAATCATTAGTACAAGTAAAAATCTGGCATGTTGTATGGAATAACTAATTGAAGATAATTGTAATTTTCAAATAGATAAAAATAATCTTCCAATTTTTTTAAACCATTCTTTTTTAGTGCTGATAATGAAAATAATAATTTTTAATTACGTAGCTTGTAATGATTGAGTAAGTAAATGTTTCTGCTCGAGTAGTAACTAATCTTTTTGCTAGAGCTAGTTTTTTTACAAAGAGAGATTTTGATAGGAGGTGGTCGAGAAGGTCGTGTTTGTTGTACAGACAAAAGGAAAACATAGACAGACAAAGCAATATTTCACTTCACAAAGCAAGATGTCAAGAACAACATTAGTTACCTTGATGATCTCAAGTGACATGCTTGTTCAACTAATCGCAAGTAAGTAGGAGTTGGGATTGCAGATTAGAAAAGTATCAATGCTAATGTAATGAAATATTAATCAGGGAATAATAAGAGTGGGACTCATTCATCTCCTCTCACTCTACTCGACTGTAATTTCAGACGCATGTAACATATTTGCATTTCTAACTCTAACTCTAGTAACCCATTAATACATTTGAGTTAAAACTCATTTGTCTTACATCTGCTCAGAGTAGGCTAAAAGTTTCACAAATGGGTAACTAGTATGCATAACACATTAAGAAAATTATCTATATCCTCCCCCTTCTGCATTCTGCCACAATAAACGCTAATTCATATTTATCATTATCTTTTTTACCATTGTGAAGATTAAATTCGAAAGTAGACAGGAGCAAAGGAGATTTATATATAATATTATTAACGTGTTTCTAGTTTTTGTTATCTACACATAAAGATATCAAGTTTCGTATCATGTACTATACACTCATACATAATAAGTTCATTTGTGAAGAGCTTCCGGTCTGAAAATTCGCAACATAAAGAAGTTACATTTACTTAAGTACTACAATGTATCTATAGCCGCAATCGCAATATTCTCCTATGCCTCCTTCCATTTTTCCCTTGTTCTTCCATTATGAATTCAAAGATGCATATCACATTCGCCAATTCTATTATGTCTGCCTATCTTTTCTCTTCACTACATTATAAAGCAAAATAAATAGACAGATGGAATTTTGCAGGTACCTGGATCTTACGATGTTACCTATTATTATTATGCATATACATATTATGTGAACTCTTTACATTACATTATTGTTGCAGCTAAACCTGATAAAATCACGAATGGCAAAGAAAGCATATGCTCGATAGGTAGAAAGTCACGAGAGCTTGCAATCTGATATCGTAGCCTCAAGTCCTAATTTATTTCCACATAGAAATCACGTTCTGGTTTCGTGTTTTCAGTTTTGTGGAATGTATCTCATTACTCATTACTATTTCACAAAGGGCATCTGTATTACAGGTAAACTAACCTTTTACAAATTGACACACACATGATATACCTGGAGATTCAACATACACAAAAGATGACTCGACTATAATACTTCCAATTAGCAGTCATTTAGCTTGGAACGCTTAATTTATTAGATTTTTTTATGGCTGTAAAATTCAATAGTACCTATGCTCATTGTAGCAGTCTCGCTGCGCATTAATTAATATGAAATATGAATGTAAAATCTGCATGGATAATGCAGTTCATTTCAATATTGACATTGTCAAGACAGACATTAAAACTTCTACAAATATATAAAAAGTTTTGGAGAGAGAGCGTACCTACAGAAATCATTATCTGCGATAAATTATTAGCTACCAATAATTTTCGGTGGACTTCAAGATTATTTCAACAGTAAAATGAATGTAAGACATAATGATGTGCTATTAAAATTACGATTGCTATACGGTAAATATGTTAATGTGCAATTCTGCTGAATGTTATGTTAGTAATATTAATTTGAAAATTGGTGTTACCTTTAAATGTAAGTGTAAGGTCAGGTTGATCAGAAATTTCATCATCGATAAGAAATTCAGAATCCGAAATGACGTTGTCTGCATGTCCACTAGCAGCTAAGGAAGAAGCCCCAGAGGCATCATGACGAATTGGATAACGGGCGTCATGGATTTCAGTTTCTTCAGAACTTTCAGTTTCAGTGGTAGTGGTTGTATGTCTTTCGGTATCATGGTCTTCCCTTGATGAAATCGAGATCGGACGACTATGAGAGCCACTGAAAGAGTCGCTGCTGTGATTGCGTTCCAATTGCAAAGAAAATGGCAGAGGAGCCATACCGGTGCCTCTTCCCAAATCCTCTCTTGACTCTATTTTTGAATTTGGCACATCTGTTTCTGTACAGTCTGTTTTGAGATGTTCACTTTTCAGTTGTTCCTCTTCACTTTTAGTCCAAGTGGTGCTTCTAATAAGTGGTGGAATAGGTCTGGCACTCTGAGCCGTAACAGGAGCAGGAGCAGATGTGGGTGCGGTTTTCTTTGGTGCTATCCCGGCTTTTGTTTGATACTGTAAAGTTTTTTCTTTGACTAATCCCGTAGAAACATTTTGGAATCCTGAACTGTGCACGGCAAAGTTGGAATTGGATTTAATCTCTTGTGTAGATCGAGTATGTTTGTATAAACCAATTGTGTAAAACGGTCTTGTCTCTTCGGGTTTCTTGACACCATACCTATTAGGATAATTTGAGGTTGTAGTGGCAGTCCCAGGGGTGGGATATATCGTTCTTTTCACCATTGATTCCGTTTCATTTCTACTTGCTCGAAGTGCAGTATGATTCCCGAATGTTCCGAAAGGTCGTCTTTGACAAGGTGGAGTTCTCCCTCGGTTTTGTTCAATAGGATTTTTATCGTCTACGATTGAACCAGGTTTCGTATTATTTACAAATTGGTCATTTGGTCTGCCAGTTGGTGCTGAAGTTTGGGTTACCGGCGTAAGACGAGCCAATGCTGGATTAATTCTAAATTTAGATACAGGGATATTGCCAGCCTTTTTTTGAATATTACTATTAGGTGTCTCTTTTGAATTCGGTCCTGGATTGTCCTTTTTCAAATCGTGTACAGTAGCTTGAGAATTTGTGATTGAGTAAAGTTTCGGAATGACTGAGACATTTGAGCCAAATGCGGGTTTATTGGGGGTGGTTGTTGTAGGGCATTTGTATCCAAATCTGTTGGGTCGATTCATCATATTTACTAATGCACTGGATAAAATTTTTGGAGGTTCTGGAGAAAAGAATCTTTCTCTCAATAATTTAGTTTCTTCTCTGATAGCATGTAAATTCTTTAGAGAGTCCTTGCAATTTCCATTCTGATCCAATTCAATATTGTCTACATGACCTTGAATAGTTTCGTTTATATCTAATTTCAAGTTATCCACTGGCTTCTCCGTTAAAACAGCTGCTTTCTGTACATAACTGCTTGAAGCATTCCCCATGATGTCGGCTGAAAGGACGTTTTCTCTGTCATCCGAATTTTTAAAGCCATTTGCATTACTGGGACAGTTTTCTTCCTCCTTTTGGCTGACTTCTTTATTTTTCTCTGAATTTAATGTGATTGGTTGAACAGTATTGATTATATTGTCATTGGAAATAAGTTTTGATGACAGTAGATATGAAGACTGCTGTAGCGAAGATTTTTTCAACGGATGCTTTTTCGTTGATGGTGTCCGAACTTGAGATCTGTTGAAGGATATCAAAGGTTTTCTCAATTTGCGATTCCCTTCCGGCTCAATAAAAGTTACTGACTTATTGGAAAAGTTTTTATTTCTGTGCTTCGGTGAATTAAATCTTCGTACAGAATCATTCATGTCACAGTCACTAGAAGGCAAAATGTGAGTTTTTAATTTCGAGATCTCTGAAGCTGTGTTACTACTACCACTAGGGTAGACGCGGTCAGGATGGTTGTACTGCAAAAACACAAAATACAAATATTAACATCCCTTTCTATATATGCACTATCCATTAATGAAGAGAAACCAAATGCGAAAGCTCAAAAAAAAAATTACACCCATCAACCTTAATAATAAAAATCTATATCTACAAAATCTACGTATACTAAAAAGTGACATAAGCTACAACAATAAAAGCAGTGCTCTACCACTAGGAGTGGGCGGATGAGTTGCACAGCTACAATTCGATCGTAATGTGTCATATAAATATATCTTGTTGTATTGCGTCTCATTTGAAATTACTTCTTGTATACGATTTCCTATACAAAAATAATTTTCAATACTCGTTTCATGAGACACATCAATACAACGAGCAAAAACAACACAGCAGGTGATTTGAATTTATATGATTTATAATCTACTAATAAGGTGGGGATAAGTGTTTAATAGGCAAATTAGTTGTGAACTTCAATTAAATGAGTGTTTCCATAATTGGAAGTGCAAACTACAGTGATTAATAGTGTCTAAAACTAAATGTAATTAAATAATGATAGCTACTACACATAATTCTTGGTAAAGTGATAATAGGAAATGGAAATTAATACCAATATTTATATTAATAATCACATAGACAATGTATACGATAATAAACTTACAAATAGAATTTTGTTTGTACATATACATTAATAATCGTCTCAGTTGATAAAAGATAACTACTAGTAGTATACAAACAGAACATTGTAAATAGTACACGCAACAAATATAATAATAAATACCAAATAAATGTACTTATAGTATATGTCAATAGAATTTCGTAACTTTAGGTCTGCTCTTTTAGGGAAATATTGGAATGAAGGAAAAACTTACAGTTGTCCTCTTACGTAAAAGTTTAGTTGAAATTGAGTTTGAAACAAATAAAATGAGTTAATGATAAAAGAGTAGTTGAAATTGGTTAGTCGTAAATAAAGGAAAACTAATAAAGTCCACTCAGACACTCTGCCAAACTGCCATTTTCTTTTTCCACCTGACTTAACAAATTCATCCTCTTCTTTCGCCCTTCCAAATATAGAGGTTCCTCAATTTACACTACACGATCTATTTACTCGTGCATCGTGTGTACTACAACAAATGTATTTTTATATACTCCAACTATTTCTAATGTAATTGCTGAGCTAAGCTATGGCTTGTGTTTTAAAACTCGTGTACAACAACAGAAAGAACACATTATTATCGTAAGCTAACCCCGATATACTTTATATAGCCTAGTTAGTAGGACTACATCATCATACATAAGAGCAAGGATAAGTTGATTCATGCTTTTGTTTGCTGCACTACTCTTATAACGACTTCCCTTCACTTACTTACATATTTACTTGCAGCACACTGGCTTGCACCCAACAACCTATACAAATACACAAAGTTTCATATATACATAGTAGCAAGAGTAATAAATGAGCACACAAAGTGCAACTTAAAGGTCTATGCTCTCCCTCTTTTAAAGTCTATCCATGTTTTCTTATTATATTTACGAGTGTGAGACTCGGAATTTCCATTGATCACCACAAAATATATATAAGTGCATCATTACATCCCTATAGTCTTTGTTTGACTCCATGTCCAAAGTTCAACGATAGACCATTATTATGTACTCTACTGTCTGCAAAATGCACTCCTCACCACTATTTCTTAGCGTTCATTGTAATATTTTATGCTATCATTTCACATACACGCTGTGTTACGTGCTGATAAACTGAATATTAAACTTATTTACATATTTATTTAAATATTTTCTCTATCTAATCTTCAATACAGTCATGTTCATGTGATAATATACCTCCAAGGCTCTCATCCCTAATTATTATACACTCTTATTTTGGTCTGTAGCTATAACTCTAGCTACGTACGTAGTAGTTGTCCTTATTAGGTTACGTTTTTGCTTGGTCAAGCGTTAAAATCTCTATTTATCAATTTCCTTTATTTACAACGGATGCTACACAGGCGTTATTCTATTTAAGTGACAACTGACAACGATATCTTATCACTCCTCTGTCAATGAGCTCATTACAAATGTCTCAATCAGGAATATTTTACGTAGTTAGCTGAGTTTGAGTTAGTCATTCCTATACAAAACCTATACAAAGTTGTTCTAATCGCAAAAACTCCCCTTTATACATCACCATTTTGCTTGTGTATTTATCGCAAGATGTCTGATGATTTAGCCATAGAATCTCTAAAATGTTGTAATATTTTTAATGTGGGATAAAATATTACTAAGCTTCGACTTAATCTTAACTAAGCTTAAGTAGAAATGGTAATAAATTGAAAGCAAAATATCTTAAAGAAAAAGGAAGCAAGCTATTGATAATCATAATACATATAAAATAATAATAAAATTACTTCAACCAAGATCTGATTCTCATGTTTAAATCTAAACTATCTGTAATTGTTCTTCAGTTTTGATAGGATACGACCGTATCATTAGTGTGGGTAAATATGAAATTAAAATTAAAACTGTCTATCAATAATAAAGGTCATCCAGTGAGCGTAATAATTAGAGATT
>JAAAYG020040593.1:20157-47134 GCA_009936455.2 Tomocerus minor
AGTGTTTTTAACTGAATAGTGTCTGCAATCCCAGTTTACATTTTATAATGGAGAAACTTTACAAATCTTGTGCAACCTATCCGATTGTCAATTACCATTTATGACGTCTTTATAACAGGTAAAGAAACAGTTCGTAGAATATATAAAGTTTTGTGATATGCACAGCGGCATTGTTTGCAAAAGTTTTGACAGAAGAATACCTGTGGTAAGTATAATTAGCAATAATTATACTGAATTTTGATATAGCTCATAACAAACCAGACATTTTCACAGAGAGCTACAATTACTACTAATGTAGCTGTATAAAGAGTCCAAACAATTGTAAAGTTGATTAGTATAACTAATTAGTACTGAATTGCAGTAATAAAATAACAGAATTGGATAAAGCATAATAGGTATAATCACAAAAGTAAGAAATAGTTTCAAGAATAGTCACATCTCTTTTGATTTCCTTAAGGGATATTTATACATGATCATCTAGATAGATACCTAGAAAATGTTTTTTTAAGAGGATTTTATTATTCTTTTGAGTGAGAAACGCTGTTTGTGCTGAACTGTGCTCTGCTCTTGGGGATAGCAGATTTATTTATTTGAGGAAATATTTTCCAGGAATCTGGATTTGAATGAGCTAAAAGGAAATCTGATTGGAAAAATGGGCGGAAGACGAAATTCAAGTAGTTTTGACGGTAAAAGGAAAACGGAGTCTGTTATAGATGCGGAATTTCTTGAGTCTATATTCGATTCGAATGGAGCAACACATAGTAAAGTGGCAAAAAGCCGACCTACTACTAGCAGTAGATATTTAGACTCGTTTTTCCCTGGAAAAAAATCAGTGTCTCCGGAAAGTCAACTAGAATTCACTTTGCCAACAATCACCACGTCTACTTACGGAAACGGAATTGCTGGAAGAGGGCAAGATGTTAGGATGGCCGCCAGAGCGTCAAGTGCCAAAGTTTTTTCCGCCCAAAATCAACAGAATTTAAGCAATCAGTCAGAAGTTAAACAAAGAGAAAGAAAAAAACTGCTACAACTTCAGCAGCAACTCACACAAGGTCCTAGTAATAATACAAAGGCAACAACGATATACAAGACTGATTCTGCTTCTGACGACGACTTTATTCGGAATTGCTCTGCCTCTGCTATGAGCTCAGCCAGCAGCAGCATATCGTGGGCTGAGGATGTAAGACAAAGTTATATTATTATCAATCAAAATGATGAAGTTAGTATTATTCTTCTATTACTGAGAAATAAATGTCCCTACAGGCAGTTGAAGCCGAGTTCACAGAAAAACTAAGCAGCTTATGGGATGATGTCGACAAAGTTTGTACAGGAAAAATGGAAGAAAAGCCAGAGAAAATGAGCCAGAGTGTTTACGAAGAGTGCCTTCAATGGAAACGAGCTTTTCCCCTTCAGGATCTTTCCAGATTTACAAGGTATGACTGAAAAGAGTAACATAAATTAATATTTTAGTTGGTGGAATTATTGTTAGAAAATGAAAATTACTTTTTTAGATACAAAGAAAAAGAAAACGATTCAACTCCAACACCCACATCTGCTCGAAGTAGATTGGCGCTGGAATTGTCACAGGCCATTACGCCTCTCTCAATAGCAACCCCAAATTTCAGTCCTCCCGACTCGAGATTGCAAGATTGTGTCACTCCTAATCCATTGACATCTTCTGAGTACGTTAATTCTTGGTTATCCGAATGTCCAAATTCTGTTGGGGATTTTGTTGACGAGGAATTTTCAGCGGAAACTTTCATTTCATTCCCTAGTCAAATAAGTACAAATCCAGTTGAAGCTTTAGCTACTTCTGATTATTCTATCAATTCCCTCTCCACGCCAAAAGTCAGACCGAATTCAACATCGACGAAAAGAGTGGATAGGTTTTCTCCAGACCCAAATAACTTTTTTACATCTTTAGCCCTATCCGACACAACGAATGCAAGATCCTCAATATTTACCAATGGTAATGAGAGAATTTTGTTTGAAAACGACGAAAATGGCAGGAAAAGTCCGGGGAATAATGGAGCATATGCTGGACAAGTTCGAGTTCAAAGGCCAATTAGTTCCCATGTGCGGGGACATGCGATAACTCCAATTGCTACTGGACTTGTTCCTATGAATTCTTTTCGCAAATCTTCAGCCAACAGATCTAATTCAATTCCACTGGTTTCAACAAGTAGCAGTTCTTTACCACTGTTGAATCTCACTGCTAATTCCTCAATGACAGCTCCGGCTAGAACTAATGATCTAAAGAGCTACGCCCACAGTTACACAAATTCAGCAGTTGGCGGAAGGTCTACTAGAGGAATCGGAAGTAATTATGCTAATCATGTATCAAAATTTAATCCTGGCTGGTCACGATATTCTGGAACTAGTAATGATTCTGGTATTTCTGGTGTAGACTTCGAGCTGCCCTATTTTGAAACTATTGCCGAAGACTTTAGTGTAGAATCCAATTATCCTATTAGACCTAATTCTTTAGATGTTCCATGTAATTCTAGTATATCCACGGTAGAAACCAGTTCAAAAAATACAAATGGACCACTTCTTAACGCTCAGAGTAACACTAAGGATAGACAACCGGCGAAACCTTTCTTTTTCTGGTTACTTGATAGAGTTTCGCCAAATTGACTTTTATCAATAAATATTAGCATAATAATATTATCACACTACAGTTTTCGATTTTCAATTTATTTAGTGTTATTATATTCATACTCATACGCAAACACAATTAATTCGTCTGTGAATGATGAAATTTTCAAAAACGATTCTGTTCTACAATGTAACATAATTGGAAGCATTCGCAACTGGAACTATTTGACTTACGAAAAGACTACAACAAATAGCTTTCGAAGACGTAAAACCAACTATAATTAGTCTCCTTGCTGGTAAAATATATAAATATTAAAAATGTAAAAAGTATTTCACAAACAAAAATCGGTTACTCACAAACTGACAACATAAAACTTATCTAGTACTTATTAATTCTATAACTATTCCAACATACTGGTAACGTAAGCATAAGGTTGCAGAAAGATTTAGCAGTTAAATGTTGATGATAATTTTATTTGTGTGAAATTTTCGATTGCTGACTCCTGGTGTCATCAGAGGGTAACCGGATTCGCAATGGCGCTTTTACTTCTGGTTTTCGGTTTTTGTAGATTTCCTTCTTTATCAATGTTAATTTAGCTTTTATTTTCATGTAACGGTTATACCTGCTCCGAGTTATTGGTTCCACTTTGTAGCGACCGTCTCCGTAGAATTTGTAAAATTCTAAAAGACTGTCTGCAATTTCTCTGTGAGTGTTCATCAATCTGTAATATATTTCAAAGCGTCTTAAGAATTGTATCAGCAAAATGTGGTAGGTAGTACTTATTAAATTGCTGACAAATAAGTCTGTAAGGAGAAAACTTACATATTCGCAGTATGGTGGCATCGAGTGTAAGTCTTATAGAGACAGTCCATCCACAAAGGTGAAGAGCATACTTCTTGCATTGCAACAAAATCGTCATGTCTCAATAATTTCTGAAACTCAGTAGCCACCGTGTAAAAGTCCGAACTGATTGAAACTCTTTGTCTGGCCAAAAGCTGTCTCATTGTTAAATGCTGTCTACGATAGATCATGTCCTTCTTTTTATTTAATCTGATGATGTCTTCTTCTCGCTGCCGCTCCTGTATCATAAAAAAGTTTTTTAGTCCGAAAATAAGAGTAGTAATTAATATCAGTAGTACATAATTAGCTATTAAATAAAATAAACTTCCACTATGCTTTTGGATCGGGCATATCTAAACAATGATGAGAAATCCTGTTACAAGACTATATCTAGATCACACTCACACTGGATTTGGAAATTGTTATTTCTAGTTTCAATGTAATTATAGCCATTATAGGAATTTGCAATACGAAATAACATTTTTGTAGTTCCTTTTTGAATATTAAATACAGAAAGAAACGAAAGCTCTGAAAATGGCGATTTAATTATCTACGCGGAGAAAAGTCCTTATTCTGTAATAACCTAGGGCCTGTTTTGCCCGACCAAGAAATTGAGATGCATTTGATAAGATTATTATGAGCTAGCTTAGGAAAATTATTATTTTCAAAGCTGAGTAAAACGGATTTTCATACTCTGTGTGCGTCTGTCGCTTCTGAAATATTCATGATAATGATGGCAATAAAAATGCTGGAGAATAAAAAGTTTCCCAGCACAATTCCTGCAATCCCACAGAATCGTCCAACAACCGAGAAGCCCGCTGTTTCAAATTTTTTGGTAATATCAGTCCATCCATCCATAGTCACGAAGCTAAACATCCTGAGCATTCCATACGCAACACTTCCCCACGGCTTTTGTAGACTTGGTACATCTGTGACAGCATTGTATGCAGCAATAGCGCCAATGTACATCAGAAGGACCAAAAGAATGACGACACTAACCACGTGTGTTTTAACTGTATCCACTAAAGCAGTCACTAGCACCTATTTATTACATAATGGAAATGACAATAATTTTTGGCACGTGGAAATGCTTTTAATTGGTTTTAAAAATACAATACATGCACTGCAACTACCGGATCACAGTTCATCCATCACATTCGCACAAGGTATTAAAGGATGGTATTACTATAATTTGTAAAAACTTACTTGTAACTGAACGGACATGGATACCACTCGTAGAATTCGCAATGCTCTTAAAACTGCCAGTATTCGGAGTACTGCATTCTCCGGGTCCACAAGGTACAACCAGTCGACAATCATCTAGTTATTTTACAGCACATATATAATAAACCAAGCGTAAAATTTGCAAGAAAAGAGCAACAAGATTACAAAAAGTAATACAGTCAGCCGTAGATGTATAGAAATTTAAAAAAATACTATATGTATATGCATGCAAGGTGGTAAATTATTTCTGAATGTGTGAAATGTCAAATATTCTCATGTATACCTTAACAAGAGATAGCACAAGGATGACGAAATCAAATACATTGTATCCGCTCATCCAGTACTTATATGGATGGGCGTAAATCTTCAATATGAACTCAATCGTGTAAACAGACAAGAAGAACTGTAATAGCAAAATTCATTTAAGAGAACGTTCTGTATGCCGAAAATAAAATCTGTACAAGCTCTCACTTCATTTCCAGGTCATTAGTGGGGTTCGGGCATTCAAGGAAGTTCCAAAACTTACATTGTCCATGTAATCAAAGTCTCGGAAAGCATCAAAAGAGTTTTGAGTTTCGAGAGCAAGAAGAATTGCATTGGCAAAGATGAAGAACACGATGAAGAACTTAAATGGAGTCCACGAGACAAGTGAAACGACGTAATTATGAAACTGTTGGTCCATGCGAAATTGGGTTCCTTCCTTTTTGGAAGTACTTCGATAGAAAAAGAAAAGAAATAAAATAATTGGAAAAGTGCTGCTAATTGAACCATTTGAAACAAATATCTTCCAGTTCGAAAAAGTTTGTAAATTATAAATACTTACATTGCTTCTCCACACTCAGTGTACCAGATTCTAGAATATCTCCTATGCAAAGCTCTTTCTAAAAGATGCTTCTTCTTTTCTTTTCTGATATTCATAGTTACAAATAGGGGATGTCCTTTCCTGTAGCTAGTATATCCAACTTTGTTGTTTTTCTTGTCCTGTTTTGCCATTTTCTTTTTCATGTGCTCTTTTTTCTTCTCTTCTTTTGATAGTTGATCCTCATTTTTTTCATGAAACTCCATTTCAATGATACTTCTAGCTTCATTCTTTAGTTCATTCCCTTCATCAGCTATTACCCATACATTACGATGACCTTTTTGTTTCATATTCTTGTCCTGCAACTCATCATCCGAATCATATTCATATTCGTCATTGAAATTGGCTATATGAGCAACTTCATCTTCCTCTGCCAACAGAGCAACATCCGTGATTGTGGCTCGGGTCACCATTGCAGTACGTAAACAAGTCTCGGCTTTTTGAATCATGTACGGTTCCCAGTATTTTTTTCTTTGCCTTTGAGCCTTGAATCTTCCTACTGCAATCGTAAAGTATTTGTTATACTAAAATTTGTCGTCTCATACATTAGAATAATCATCAGAAAAGTCATTTGCCTTACAAACGTGAGCAACTCGGAAGGCAGTGCCGATGTTTTGAGTTTCAATGCCAAGTTTTCCTGGACCATCTCTCAATAATTCATAGCCTTCGTAAATATCTTCCTCCTTTACTTCAACTTCCTCTTCATAAGTTGTACCAAGTATCTTCAGGTATTGTTGGCGGTACTGATTGTCGATACGGTTTGCAATAACCCTCAGGAATTTCTGTGAATTATGACCGTAGTGCTTATGAATGGCATCCCAGCGAGATACTATCATTGAGCGAAGCCAGGTTGGCAATCTAGCCAACTGAGCACGACATTCATCGCTTATCGCTATAGGCGGAAAGTCCTCAAGTGCATCTATAGGTAACGATAAATCCAAATCAGCAGCAACTTCACGTAACATGGCCACATCTTCCGCAACTAGCTTTTTAGAAATCGGAGTAGTGGCCAAAATCTCAACAGCATCATCCGAATTCGGTTTAAAATTGTCCAAAGGATCATTTCGAGGAATAATGAATTTGTCGCTTGGGACTATTGGGGGTCCCTTTCTATGTGCCATTTTGCCTTGATAACAAAATTAGTAGAATCCTTGAAAGTAAGCATGCAGATTCTTTTTAGCAATGCAGACCTTGAAATATAATAATTATTTCTACTCTCATCTATCATATCTTTTCATTTGAAAAAATTACTGGTAAATCAAATTTTCCGACAGCAACTAATAAATGTAAAAGCAACGACTGAGAATATCTGTTTTATTAGACGTTTTCTGTGAAATTCTTCTTCCCCTCTCACCAAAACTTGCCACTTGTTTAACATATGCCTAGCTCAATGTGTTTCCATGGGTTTCTTGGGGGGGGGGGGGCTTGGTATACAAAATGTAGATAATGTTTCTAGGATTTTATTGGTGTGATTCTCATTAAAATCGGACAAATATTTCTTGGGGTATAAAAAGAGTTTTGCGACAATTTTAACATGTAGTAAAGAGTAGGAAACCGTTTCAATACAAATACCAGGAAAGGGATTCTTAACGAAACGGTAAAAAGAGTTTTTAAAGCATACGAAAAAAGGTTGGACTGGGAAAAGATTATTCCCTGTGAAAATAAATAACTTGCGAAATTCTGCATCGATCGTTGCAGATATAATGGGAACTGGTAAAAATATCTCGGGTATTATCGCGTATCATGGATTACACCTTACACCTTCAAAATGCTTTACTAGATATAGTACATCCTTATAAAATAATAACAGCCGAATTCAGCAACGCTACTTGATACTTGATACTAGATTTGACTCTGTTTCTAACCATATCAAGGGACAAGTGACATCATAAAATCGGGAAGTTGAGATGAACTCAAATTTCACGGTAACTCCTTGCCTACCTTGATACTTGACTTGAAAATAACAAATTCTGAAAATTCTGACTCATTTTCATTGCAAATTAATTTTGAAGGTCGACTTGATGAACGTGTGGTTTCTTGAATGCCGAGGCGACTTCAATTTCAGCTTGACTTGAACCAACCCTTATTGAAGGTAGACTTAAAATCCCGTACAAGTAAGGTTGCAGAATTCGCCATTAAGCCTTATCTAACGTACTATTGGAGAGCGTAGGCTGAAGTACAGTGCGTATGTATGTATAGGCTGAAGTACAGTGCTCAAGTATCAAATTCGGTAAAGTTACACCGCAAATATTTACAGAATATCCTGAAGAGTGCTTATTGTGCCAAAATCTCTAGAGTTAACATCGAATCCTGTTCTAGTACACCTGCGAAGCTAAGTGACTGTGTCTGTGTCTCTTTAAGACTTTAATATCTACGTACTTTACGGTTGCAGAAAAAAGGGGTTAGCCAGCAGTGTGCTAGCAGACTAGCAGGCTTACTGACTAAAATAATATACTTCAGACATTCGATAGAATGGAGTACAGATCGATAGACATTTTGATTCAATTCATTGAGATGACATCGTAGTGGCAATAGTAAATAAAGTAGGAAATAGAACAGGATTTAACAGTTTTCAACTGTTATGAATCGAAAAGTTATACAAAATGATGAATGTTATTGATTGCGTCTTTATGGATCATAGATATATGGTCAAAACAGTTTTCCAAGCAATCTGTGTAATGGTTTCTTAAAACAATTGCAATTAGCAATATTAGCAACCAATTTTATTACTCAAAAATGATATACCTAGTGTAACGTGCATAATATGTATTACTCATAATTACATTATTTTACTATCACCGCATCATACTCATAATTTCAACTGCATATAGTGTAATGTATGGATACTTTTGTATAGAAAATATTATATGCTACACAATCTAATGTGTGAGATATCAACTTAGGTACAAAATAACTCTTTCCGTTATCCTGACCTAAACTGCCATTTGAATTGGCATATTGACCCACTGATTGTCAATAACAATTAAGAAATAAGGTTTAGAGGCAATTTCTTTAAACACGAGTTCTTTAATTATACATTGCAGGTACTTTATAGCAAATTAAGTTGTATACTACAATGCTTATGTAGAAACAAATTGGTTTTATGCCGATAACCATCCAACAACTGCACCGTTTATTTACTATCAGCAGTACGGTGCGGTGATGTCCTGAATCCTGCTCTTTGAGTTTCCAGCTTTATCTACATACTAAAACAATTAAGTAGGTATCTTACTTATGTTTAAGTTCCTAATGAACTGCTACAGGAAACGAAACAAGAACCATTATAATTAGGATTCAGTGTGTTCTAAGTTCTAAGTAACTTTTACAGTGTTCTAAGTCACTTTTTCAAATTTTGCAAAATTCAACTCACAAGTTAAACTTCTCTATTCATAGCAAACTGTCTCACTGTCATGTCTAGTCTAATAATGTATTTACTGTAATAAGTGTTTATGAATCGTGATGGCACGTATTTGACCACTTGTACTTTTTTATATTAAGGATTGAGCAATGCCCCATTTAATGCAGAAGGAGAACATTTATGTCGAATGTGGACGTGACAGGATTTGAATATCTGATTTGACTATTGAGATGATATTTACATTGATGCATAATTCATATTGTACTTTATTGGACATGATACACAATACATCTAGCGCATGTATATAAACAATGGACAAGGATATATTGTTGACTTGTGCGTAGGTTAGTGCTTATTAGTATGCATGCAATGTATCATCACAGTAATTTTTGTGACTAAAATTCTCACGCGAATTCACCATAATGTAATTTACCTGACGCATCGACTACTCCTTTCACAGACAATATATTATTTTATGCAAATGTCTATATATAAATAACCCACAGCTCTAATACTTGGTATTACCTGTAGCAAAACTCTTAAAGCTCCTCGAACAATAAATTACATACAAATATCAGTAAATTAGTTTCCAATGAATTGCAAAGTTAGATGTACTTAACAAAAGGCTTGTTGCATTGCTTAGCATTTTTGCATAATCATCACACAATAAACTGTTTCTATTGTACTCAATTAATACATGTACACGTACATTGTACATGCATCTTTAGTTTGTGTTCTATGTAGTTCCTTATCCACTGATTCCTATACAGAAATACATATATACCAAGAGGTGGACATTTAATTTATTTATGTAGCACGCATAAATATTAGCAAATTGCATTTATCTAGAAAACACTTCTGTACATGTACTTAATTCTGTCTGTTTTGCATAAACTACTTACCTACAATACAGAGACTAGACAGAGAGATACACCGTGTCCAACTGATCTACTACGCACATTACTGTTAGTTTGTTCCTTTTTATCAGACAGACAGTTAGAAAATTGAAGCTTTTCCATGTTAGGTGCTCGATGTAGTGATTTTTCACAGCTAAATAATTGCATTATAATATTGAGTAGATAAATTCAGTGTATAAAATGAGCGACATTAGCCATTACGTGGTCGAAGGCTTTGAAGAATTTTCCATCCTCTAACTTGGCATAACTTATGTGTTGTTGCTCTTAATATTCTGTATCAGGTACTTAGCATTCGTAACTAAAGGACATCATGCAGATATCAGAGTAATAACTTGAGATAAAAAGTGAGTTGTAAGCAAAGCCGATGTAGCCGCATATATATTTGTGGTTCTCACACTCACACAAACTGTCAGGACACTCAGGAGGCGGAAAAGGAAGCGTTTCCTTTTTTGAAGAAAGGCTGCGATGTCATCATCATTATGTTTCTTAATGCTCACGTATCGTACCCACACCATTATCCGATTACGCAGTATCCAAACTGATATGAATATTTTATTCATTAGGGCCAAATAGTCATAAGTCCATTAATCATTATTATTATACATATGACCATTGTGTACGAAAAGTATCAACAATTTCTAATGTGAGTAAATATTACTTTTATCCCTAATAAATTGGTAGATGAGTATAAGCTTAGCTATACGTAGGTGCAGGCTGAAAGTGTATAGGGTGTGTGATCCAATGGATCCAGACAATCTAGAAAGATAAACCATAAAAATATTGACAACAATCAGATAAATGAAGTCTTAAAACGTCAACATGTGAACAAGATCTCTGTAAAGGTAAGTTGAATAATTTTAACTGAAACTGTTTTAGCGTGAAGCTTGTGTTATAATTGCAGCTATTTTCATTCTCAGATATTCTTTCAGTATCTAAAATGTCATTTTCGCAGTACAATGACAGTTGGTAGTATTGACACAATATTTTTCTCTGTGATTCATGCTCTTCAAGATTTAGACTGTATATGGGTAACAGTTATTGTCCGTAATTTATTCATATGGCTGCCTACGCTTTTTATACCCTGTGTAAAGGAAATACAATAGTTTAAACGAAATTGACATTCTATTTCTTGTAAAATGGGCTGTAAACTTTACATTTTATAGTTCCTAGTAAAGGTAGCACAGAATTATATTTCTTGGTGAAAATTGCTTAATAAAAGTATCTAACATAAAACAAGGAAATAGAACTTTGCCTAATACGTGTAACAAAACTTGTGAACTTCTTATTTTATGGTCTTAGTGCAGTGGTTTCGTTTTGAGTTTGAGTGAACCTAGAATATATTATACTTAACACACACTACATATTCAGATATTACACATATACACATCATGGAATGTAACAGTAATGGAAGGCTTTCTAGGAACATAGTATGGGGGAGTATGTAAGTGTTAAACTTTAGAAAAAGACACGCATTAATCATAGTGGACATAAAGTGGAAATAAACAAATTATTTCTGATTACGGTGTGAATAAAAGAGAGCAGTGGAGCAGAGCAAGCTAAAACTAGAGAGAAAATTATACTTATGTAGAAACAAGGAAGAACATTCTAAAAAGTCGCACTGTATACAAAATTTTCTCAAAATAATTTTTTTGCAACTGTCTAAATTAATTCTGTGAGTTAGCTAATTGGCAACGATATGTGCATATACACATACGAGAGGACAGGAACAAGCCTTTATAAGCATCGACAATCAAAAGGTCAGGAAATGGGTCAAGAAATTCTCACCTGATTTCTCCTTTTGTACTTATAGTTTTACTATTGTGGTTTTAAAGAATGTATGTGCAGGTATGTATATGGCATTGCACATTGATGAATTAAATTTTTACTTGCATTTTTGTCTCACACATACATGCATACATACAATAGATACAATATTTCATATCGTCCTTAATAATTACACATGGTATACCTCTCTCATGTTCTCCACTTTGCTATTGTTTACTAAACGCATTTGTGTAAGAAAAAAATTAAGAAACGCAACTTTCATCTGTCTGAGCCTCTACATTGTCTTTAGCTGCAATAAATAATGTATAATAAGTGCAGTGTTACACAGAGACAATTAAGTAAATACTTTTTACCTACGTATAATAGATTACGCATAGAAATGCTTAACTGGGTACGCAGTACACAATCGCAAGCTGTCGGGCTAGAAGTTTTTGTGTGATGTCTTCTGTGAATGGCTATTCCCGAAGAAATAAGTGGTAATTAGTTGAAAAAATTTTTGACTCTAACAATGGAAATAATGGAATGCTTACACTTCCAATTAGAAGGAACATAGAGAAGAAGAATATGTTGAGAACGAAGTGCATTTTATGTCCTAAGTTAAAGCAACACTCTCGTGTAGTCCGTGTAGATGTCAGAAGATAAAAAACAAAGTATTATTAATACGGATACGCATTATTATATGTAGGCAAATGATATGAGACATGCATGTAGTTAAATGCGAAGTAGGTACATAATATATGCAAATAGGGAAGTCGTTCTATAGGATCTTAGGTTCATAATAAGTAGGAACATAAACATGATGAAAACTATGTTGAATTAGCTATGGAAAGAAGGAACGCAGGAAAATAAAGTATGTACTTCATTGTGTATAACAGTGTACATACATAATAACTGCACCAGTCAACCACATTTACACGATTTTACTGCATTTATGAACTATCTCTCTCCTTCGTTTCTATCATTTCATTACAAGAAGTATCAACTCCATTCAAGGCTCACTTCTTGTAGCAAGAGGAGCATTACTGTCTTGAACAAACGTCAATGTGTCAGGAGATAGTAAATACAATATAGATCCGTTGATCTCTCTGTATTAATTATTATGAATAGTTTAATACACGATAATATAGTACATAAATTTTAATTGGTGATAATAATCCATGCTTAAACCTATTTTCCAAGAAATGTAGATTACCATTGTCAACTAGCATTTGTAAGTGCATCAGATTGCTCAGTCAGACGATATCTATGCTGTGTGTGTTCTTGTGAATAGTGGAACCTGTGAAAACATTTGCTCTTGTGTACAATCATTAGCTCTATATTTAAAACACTATACTGTTAGTGTTAAAGAAGAACAAGACTACGTGATTGTACTTTGTTGCTTTACAGTCGCAGTTGTGTCGTCGTGTGTTAAAATACTTCTTTGATTTCTGAACAATCTACGACTTCAAGTGTTTCTGTGGTGTAAGCGGAAAAGCAGAATTTTTTCTTAATTCATTACTCATGTTCATCTCACAGCTAAATAAAACTAACTGAAGTTGAAAGATGAGTATTTGTGGTTCTGCTCGTGTGGTTAGATATATTCATATATGTTTTATGTACATGCATGAACTACGCTGACCTATTGACTCATTCAATTTGATTGGATCTCAATGAATTTTCTATATCTCTGGCTACATTTTCACTGGCTGGATATGTAACTTGTGTGAGATAACATTAATATTACACTGTAAAAGTCAATGGCAAAATTATCATTGGTAGCAACAGTCTCTCTGTGAACTTCATCCTCTTGTTGTGCTTCTCCTTTTGAGGTTTTTGGAAAACGCCGTTGTTGTTTCTTACGGATAAATTCAAAATGATGATCTACAAAAGTGTTCGTGCCTTTTGAAATAAGTACTAATAATAGCTGTTAACAGTGAAAACGATTTGTTATTGTTTGAGTTTCCTTCCATCTGAGCTTGGCCGAAAACAATCGGCTAAAGTTTACAAAACAAGCTTTTGTGAAAATTTTTGCTTTGTTCTAAGCTTTTCATACGACTTAAAATGAATACGAGAACTAAACAAAGTGGAAACTTATTCTATGTAGCTTTAGTCTTTGTTGTACTTCATTGTTTCATTTCTACCTGTTCAGCAATATGCGGCTACGAGGTAAGTTATACAGTCATATTAATGTTCATCCTATTTCATATTTGATCTATATCTCAAACAACTGTGCTTTAATAATGCAACTCACCAACAATTCCCATAAAATTGAGACATCTGAATTTTTTTCATCCTATATTATTTATATCCCCTGGGTTCTTTCTTATCTTCTTTCAGAGTTGCCCTAAAGTTAAAAGCGGATATCTGAATGTGCACCTGGTTCCTCATTCGCACGATGATGTAGGATGGCTCAAGACGGTAGATCAGTATTATTACGGAGGTGAGGTTTTAATGATGCAAATTCCTATCCAGTGATTATTGTGAAAACGGGAGTCAATGTCCGCAGTCAGTATGAATGCGCCATGGGGTCATAATATTATAAAAAATAAAATGACATTTCCAAAAGTCAAAGTGCTGAAACAAATATTTTGGAAATTATATTGATTTTACTGTGCTTGTGTCTGGAACTAGAATGTGCATGATTTCAAAAATCGCTATTAATATTTTCTTAGATCGGAACAAAATTCAATTGGGAGCTGTTCAGTATACACTAGATTCTGTTGTGGAACAGCTTCAAAAGAGTCCAGATAGAAGATTTATTTATGTGGAAACGGGATTCTTTTGGAGATGGTAAGACAGGAGAGGATCTGTGTGAACTGTCATACTGATTTAATGTTTTTGTTTTGTTTCTCAATTTCCAATGATGCTATCATCTTTTTCTGTTATAAAAGGTGGACAAACCAGGATTCTGATATGCAGAAGATAGTACACAAACTTGTTAGTTCGGGTCAATTAGAGTTTATCAACGGAGGATGGGTAATGAATGATGAAGCTACCACCCATTACAACGCAATTATCGACCAAATGACTTTAGGATTAAGGTTTATTGACTTAAAACTTAAAAAAGAAGCATGTCAAATCGAATATTATGGCTATCAATAGTTTTCGCCTTGACTTAGAACGAAAAATTAATTTGTTGTAGATACTTGAATGACACCTTCGGCCAGTGTGGAATACCAAAGGTGGCGTGGCAAATCGATCCTTTTGGACACTCAAGAGAACAAGCTTCTCTTTTCGCCCAAATGGGATTTGATGGCTTATTTTTTGGTCGATTAGACTACCAAGACAAATTCAACCGCAGAATCAACCAAAACATGGAAACAATTTGGAGTGGGAGTCCTACAAATCTGAGTAAGTTTCTTTAAATTGTTTCTCTTTCAAAATCCCATGTAAAAGTGGGGTAGGTTAAACTCCGATATTTTGAAGGCCACAGCCAGCTATCAAAGTGACAAAGGAATTTCTGGTACAGGACAGGCGAGATAGGAATATTTAATAATTGTTAGGCAAGAAGCTGCGGATATACACACAAGCCACATCCACATCTTATCAGAAGCTCCATTACAGAGTTCAAGTTTTTACGAAGACTGAACACTACTTACAGCAACTCAACGCGAATCGTCCCATGCTCACGTATAAACTACATAATAATAGGAAATAGACTGACGGATATAGGAAAGTGAGGCATGTGAGGAAGGGAAAGAGATAATTTAGTCAAATGTTAAGATATCCCTCAATTAGTGGAGCTAGGACTAGGGAAAATCCAATTCATATCACATATTAATCTGCATGTTTTTGGAGCATAAAAACCCATAATAGTCAGTTACCGGAGAGCATTCTCTACGAGAATCGAAGTACAGACCTAGTCGATTAGGTATGGGAGACCTTAACCGCTAGCCTGATGTGCCCTGGAAAACTCCATGTGTAAATGCATATCAACTACTTAGTGAAAATCATCGACGAATGACAATTATTTTCTGATGCTTAATAAGAATTCAAGGCATGACTTTTCATGATATAATTTTTATATATTTTTATTTTTATTTAGAAAAAGAGTCCATGTTATTCACGGGAGCTTTGTATAATGGTTACAACCCACCCGAGGGCTTCTGCTTTGATATCTTTTGTGAAGATGACCCTATCAATGATGACCCTAAGTTGCTCGGATACAATTTAGATGAAAAAGTAGATACATTCATAAAAGTGTCCAAAGAGTGGGCTACTCCGTATACTACAAATAATGTCTTGATGACTATGGGATCAGACTTTCAATACATGGCCGCTAACACTTGGTACAAAAATCTGGACAAACTGATAAAGTAATCACAATTTTCTTCTTAAAACACTATATTTTCTGACGCACAGACTTGATTGAGCTTTCGCCACAGTTATTTTCACGAAACCCCGCTGTTCTTGAGTGGGCTCAATGTTTTAATTATCTAAGTAATACTCTGCGGAAACACAATATGTAACTTGCAACGGGCCTCAAGCTCAACACGGCGTTAATTTAACATAATAATATATGGTTCTATTAGAAATATAATATTTTTGTCATATTTTCTGAATAGGCACGTGAATGCTAAGCAAATTACCAATTCTTCGAAAGTAAACCTAATTTACTCAACACCAAGTTGTTATCTCCAGGAGGTTCACCGGTCCGGAAAGGCATTTTCGGTGAAAACAGATGACTTTTTCCCATATGCCAGTGATCCTCATGCTTTCTGGACTGGATATTTCACATCGAGGCCCACGCTTAAATATTATGTTCATAGAACAAACAATTTCCTTCAAGCTTGCAAACAACTAGCGGTAAATACAGTTAAAAATGGTAAAACAAGCGAATCTACCGTTGAGAAAATTAGAAGATTGTCTGAACCTTTGTCGGTTGCACAACATCACGACGCTGTCTCTGGAACAGCAAAGCAGCACGTAACGGATGACTATTCCCTAAGACTGGCATTGGGAATTAGAAGTTGTGAGGAGGTAGTTGATAAAGCCCTGAGGTGAGAAACGATTCTTCTTGATATGATATTTACTACCAACCAACTAGAAATATCGTTAACTAGCGAGTTTTACAGTAGGTAATAAAAGTATGACAATATTATTTATCCGTCTTGTCATCGGTAACAGTATGGTATTTCTTTTTATTAAGGAATTTGCAATCTTCAGATGATAACTCTCAGTCGGGTACAAGCGATGAAAGTGAGAAAACCAGGGAAGCGATCTTAACAAACTCATTCAGTTCGACGCACTCACTTGCGAATTATCAATTTTGCCACCAGCTTAATATCAGTATCTGTTCAGCATCTGAATCTATGTATGATTTTATTGTGTCTGTCTATAATCCTTTGGCAAGGGATGTTTCGCATTCATACATCCGAATTCCTGTATCAACACCTGTGTGGGAAGTTCAGGGACCTGAAGGTATGATGCGTGTGTTTTCATAGATCTGCAAACATGATTTTCACACAATTAATGTAGTAATGAATTCACTCTCTGTCCTGCACAGCACCACAGAACAGTTTCTTTGATAATTTCAACTTACATGCAATCAACTATGTATCATTATGTAGTGTTATGCCAATAATGTAAATGAAGATTACGAATTTGCAAATAGGTGCAATTGCCCCGCAGTCTGTCGTGATACCAAAATCCGTTATTACTATTCCTGGAAGAGTCAGTGAAGCCCAATATGAACTCGTTTTCCCCGCTGGAAATTTACCAGGGCTTTCCCTTACCAACTTCCGGCTTACTCGGATTAATACTGAAAATTGTGCTTCCAAGGTCTCCTCTCAAATTAAACCAAAAATGCGAGGTGGTGCTTTCACACATAGAAATTCAAAGACGCACAGTGATTTTCGAATTGAAAATTCTAATGTAAGTACGGAATGGTGATTTTCAGACATATTAATTAGAATTAATTAGAGTGGGATGAATCTGTGTCATGCTGCTTACTACAGAATTTTTAATGGGAATAAAGGTTTGGCCGTCAGTTATCTAGGCCAGATATTGTTGTTTAACTTCAGAAATCTAGTGGCTCTCACACGGGTTGTTTCACAGTCAGATTTACATGTGGTTATGAAAAAGACTTGGAGTCAACCCCAGGGGTCATAACCATAACTCGTGTATTTCATCTTTTATCTCAGATAGTCAGTCCAAATATGCTTAAATTGTATTTATGGAAAGCAAAAAAAAATCTTGCGGTCCCAACCTAGTTGTCCAGCTTTTTTCCCTTAATTTCTGGGGGCCGATAATTATGTGTCAATTTTTGGTATGTAATGCATCTTAGTACATTTGAAAGTAAAAATGAGAAACTTTTGCAGGGTTTAAGCATTCTCTTCGATGGAGACACGGGTCTTTTAAAATCTGTACGTCGGGGCAATACGGAAACGAATGTGGGACAAAACTTTTACTACTATAAAGGTATGTATGGATTAAATCGTAAACCTGAGGATAGAGCATCTGGAGCGTACATCTTTAGACCGAATGGAAGTGAGCCAATTCCAGTCACAGACAAAGTTTCTCGTTATTCCGTATATCAAGGTAATAAAAACATATTTAGCTATGTGTGTGGGTGGTTGTTAAAGAGATAATAAAGATAGAATAGCTCTATTTCCTCATGATGAAACTACACTATCACATAGTACATATTTAATTTTCTAGGTGAGCACGTCACAGAAGTACATCAAGTGTTTTCTAATTGGATTAGCCAAGTTATACGTCTTTACGACAGATCGGATTCCGTGGAGTTTGAGTGGCTTGTTGGACCTATCCCTACTGAGTAAAGATTTCTCGCAGATTTCCATATATATATATTTATTATAATACAGGGCATGTAAAAATTGAAGGTCAATTTTGAAAAGAAAAGTATTTTAAGCGTATAGAATTGACATTCATGGCTGTAGTTGCATACCCTGTACAAGTTGTGTTTTCAATCATTTTGGTGCTATACTTTAT
The DNA here is from genome assembly GCA_009936455.2 of Tomocerus minor. Lineage (NCBI taxonomy): Eukaryota > Metazoa > Arthropoda > Collembola > Entomobryomorpha > Tomoceridae > Tomocerus > Tomocerus minor. The sequence goes on from JAAAYG020040593.1 coordinate 38,673, forward strand.
TCATCATTACTTCTGTGTTGAGTAGTGACAAAATAGGGAAGGAAGTAATAACAAGATACTCTTCAGACTTGTCGACAGACGGAGTGTTCTTTACGGATGCTAATGGAAGAGAGATCCTTAAGCGAAGAAAAGATTACAGGCCTACGTGGCCGTACAAGGTATTCATACCCACGATTATTCAGTACTAACTAGTACCAAGTAGGATTCTCAAATGTCATCTAATTTCCTTCCCTTTTCAAATATTTAACAGGTCTACGAAAATGTTGCCGGTAACTACTATCCTGTAAACTCAAGGATGATTATCAGTGAAAATGAAAGCTTAAGTGAGAACGCCAAGACCTTAATCCTATTAAATGACAGAGCCCAAGGAGGCACGTCTCTCAACAATGGAGAAATTGAAATTATGGTACTTGGTATATTAAAATTTCCTAGTACATTTTTAGAAGTGGGCTAAATACTTAGCATACTTGGCAATCCATTTTTACAACGTGATATCATTTTATAAAGATTCATCGTCGGCTTCTTTACGATGATGCTTTTGGAGTGGGAGAACCATTAAATGAAGAAGCGTACGGTACTGGCCTTGTGGCCCGAGGAAAACACTGGTTGGTTTTTGCGGGAGCGAACACTGGTAAACATCTTCCGGGCAGTTCCTACATACATAATTGGATATTAATATAAGTTAAAAGCAAAAACTATCCGAAAATGGCTCATATTTCACATTTTCTGTTTGTAGGTGTTTCTAATTCAATTCATCGTCCACTGGCACAGGAAATTTTCATGGACAGGCTCACTACTTTCATTGATGCAAAAAAAGTCGAGGATCCGAGTAATCTAGTCCGTTACAATACCACGGTAAAAGGCTATTACGCTACATGAAGTGCGAGCGCACACTTTTATTTTCTTGTGCAAACTCCATGTGAAACTGTCAGGGAATATTCATTCTTTAATGTTTTACCTGAATATCTAGCGAATATCCCGAATATTTTGAAGATCGAAGTTAACTTTGATTAGATGAAACTTTCACATGGAGTTAGCGTAGGAAAAAGAATATGTGCTCACAGTTAAAAACTCATATTGTGGATTCCAAGTATTGTTTCATAGATTGCCGATATGTAAAATGTTACAGTTAAACCACCAATAATTTTGATTACAGGCATACGCTTTGTCTAGTGTTCTTCCACCGAATGTACACTTGTTAACATTAGAACCACTTTCACCAGAACAATACTTGTTGCGTTTGGAGCATATGTACGAGACAGAAGAGGATCCAGTTTTTTCTAAGAAAGTATCTATTTCACTCCAGGTTAGCAATCAATTGAATGTTACCTAATTTATCAGAGATATTTTCCTTAACATACAATATTTACAAAAGAAACAAGCAGGCATTCTATTCTCATTTTCTCATTTCAGGATCTGAAACATGCTTTGCCAAATGTGAAGTCTTTAACAGAAACTATGTTGGGAGCTAATCAGTGGAAGAAAGATTCAAAGCGATTCGACTGGATCCCTGTAGACCCGGACTTTTATTTATCGGAGGAGAATTTAGTACAGAAATCTACGGATTCCATTGAATTGAAACCAATGCAAATTAGAACTTATATATTGTCTTTAGTGTAATGTTAAATAATCTCATCTTCAGAAGCTAAATATTATTATGAGTAGGTAGTAGGTATGTACGCAGTGATAATATAAACATGGTATATTAATGAGTTGTGTTGTAAGTTAATTAATTGCCAATTAAGAGGGGTCTCAAAAATCTCAAGGGTTCAATAGAAAATTTTATAGTAAAGCTATAATATAAAGATGATAGATATGCGGGATGAAAAGTATTGCATTTCAGAGTTAAAATACCTTTAATTTTTGTTTGAGTGAACAATTTTCTGCAATTCATCCTTTGTCAAATCTAAAATTTATGTCAAATGCACATTTCTACCAACGTGTGTCTTGTAATTTGTGTATAGAATTTCTATAGAAGCTCATGCTACTTACAACGTGTATTCGAAAGTGTAGCTTTTAACATTGTAGTGAGCAGTTGGCAGGCAGGGAGCCAACTTCTGTAAACTTAATTAATTAATTTTCTGCACAATGGGGTATTCTTCAAGGAATGACACTCATTATTTCTTTGATATAATTGGATTGGGGATACCTGGTATATGTGATTATATTTCCAGCAATCTATACGGTGGCAGACAGAATAGTTATGTTGTAGTTACTTATTGTAAAAACCTAATGTTATTCATACGTAATTAACGTTGTTAATCATAAGTTAAATGAAAGTTTAATACAATTATAACTAAATAAGTTCTAATCCTAAAGTTCTGTTAATACATTTTGGTACAATGTCAAGCTTCGTAAGCTTTCCTAATTCTTACTCGACTATTATGAATATATTGTAATAATATTATGATACAGTAACAGTAGTTGCACAAATAAACACTACTTTGTTTGTAAAGATTAAAGATTTCATGGACTGTTTGAATTTGGATTTGGATCTGTTTTTGGCAAGTGAATTCGTAAGGGAGAACGAAAATAATGATTAGACAGTAAATGGCATACACAATTTAAACTAAAACGACTGCGGCTGTGAATATACACTTTTGTGAGAGGACAAAATCTCGCATCAAGAATTCAGAATTCATCCAAAGTTATGCTGTTTACAGTGGATTATGTTACTAATTGCTTTCTTGAAGAACCAAAGAAATCGACTACCGAAACCATTAGTGCCTCAGGCCATAGCTTAACAGAAACTTTGTTGTACATTATACACAGCTTTTATTTTCAAGGTTTTATTTTTTGATACAATTTTCTCAATTATTGTAAATTATTATACACTATTACTACTATATATATATGATCAGCTAAACTATATGGATTTTTGTTTTTAGTTGGTTGGAATGATTGAAATTGCCAGGTTTCATTTTAAGGGCCGAAGAGAAAATACAGAGTGTAAGTAGGTTGAGGTCTCAAGTTTCCTTCAATCGTTAGTAAACAAATACAGCTATTAGTTTAGTGATCTAGTTATGTCAATAGATATTACAAATAACATAGTTTGAATTTAATTTCTGTTTATATATGTATATTTAGAAAATACATCATCAATCATCACAACAACATTTAATACGTATATACACATAGCACGCCTACATATTATTATTGTGTATTTACACAGGATATATCGTATACTATAGGTACTATGCCTTATTATTTATGGACTCATTCAGTATTTCTTTAGTATATAATATGCATACATCTGCCATTCAATAATTAGCCAACATGGGGCAGTGTTACCTTGCTAATTCGTTATCCTGCTTTCAATTATATGACTTGTTTTCATGGTCTTTCAACGCAATTTAATTTCACCTTGAGATGGGTTAACTTTGGAGTTTATATATAATATAGTGTATACGTAACAACATCAGACATCAGAGTTTCTCACTTGAAATTGCAAGTGAAAGGGATAGAAATCCTAACCTAGAAATCTTGGTTCATTTTGTTGGTGGATGGGTATAATAATCAAAATGCACCAAAATGTTGCGTACTAAATCAAGACCTTTTGTTTTTGCGTTGCAGCCATTAGAATCATTGTCAGATAATAATATGGTTAAGGTGAGATGCATGCTTAAGGTTATGTAACATGTAAGTATTACTTTACTCGTGATGATAATGATGAGTAAACTGAGTAGAGTAACTTTAGACTATAACCAACCACTTCAAAAAGCATTACTAATTACCGCAGAGCTTTGGTTTATATACATCCTACTAACATGCATTCATGGTATAACATGAATCTGTATTGGGTTAAGTAAGACAACAACAAAGTTATTTTCAAGCTCAAAAGGAACAATAATATGTCAAGTCTGCCTTACTTTTATCAATAAGTGAGGCGCTCCTTATTTCTGCTTTACAGGCTTACCCACGTAAGTAAGCTATAACGATTCTAACGTGTCATTTTTCGATTTCGATTTCGTAGTAGTACCGATGCAAGCTATATTACACTTAAAACTGACAAGAAGGAGATTGCGATGGGTGGCCATTTTATTAGTAGGGGAGTAGAATCCTTTTCTCCCAACAAAATCTCTTCCTAATCATTCGGTATTTTTGTACGAATGCGGAGGTTCAAACACACGCATTATAAAACACTGATTACACTCAAAACATGTACCAATTTGAAATGCCTATCTTTAATTGAATAACAATTTAACAATAATTCTTAGAATACCATCTGGGGCTTACCACAACCTTAAAATATTCAGAAAGGATATTTATTTCCAATGAAGAACAACACAGTTTGCCCTTTCGATTAATTTCATCATCAGAGGATAAAATCAACAACGTAACTTTACTAATAGTAATGAATAGGTGAAGGTGAAAGCACGATGGTGAAAGGAGGATTTATATTTGTTGAGTATTTAGTATTGTACCACTTATTTGTGACAGATTATTTTCAGGAAATATATGAACCAAACCACTCCAATTAGTGAAAGTCTTGGTGATATAGTATACAATTATAAAGGTTAATATATGGTTTGTATATTCTATTACAAAGTTGCGTATCGTGTGGCCCCTCAACAAAATGGATGTGTCAAACTTGTATGTAGGCATAATAATGCGATTCTCCTGTTCACTAAATTCGTCTGCGTAAGCATACATCGATGTTGTCCGTTAAATAAATATATCTACTTATAAAAAAAGTTGTTTCTTGCATACATTCCGGAAGAATTGTTAGAGAGAATTAAATTGTTTTAGTCCTTTCGGTATAAATGGAAAAATTAAAATTTCTTAGTAACGATCTACTTGTTAATTGTTCGTTAACTAATCCGATTGCACAACAGTTTCACAATGAGCGAGGACGGGGATTTTGGTGACGAAGAAAATTCAACTTTTGGAGACAAGAATTATTTCCGTACACATGGGACATAAGAAGCATCTAATAAAGTAAATATTTGAGGACGAAATAAGAGACTAGAAAACAAATTAAATTGTGTACCAAACAATTCCACGAAAATTCTTCTATCAGTAACCAATATACTCCTGGCTTCTCTTGTAAATGATTCGGGGAAAAGTGGTAAAGAATCGTGTTCCGTTCACTGGATCCTATGTCAATAAAAGAAAGAAGGTGAAATGATATTACCTTTGACATTTATATGTCCTCGCTTCAACTCTATTTTTCCATATAAGATTTTCCCTGTATCGTTTACAGACACTCAGCCTTTCGTTCCAGCCGGCAGCCATGTATTTTATCCAGTGTTTGCACGGATTCACGTGAAATACATTAGAACGTAGCCTTAATAATACGTGTACCACAATTTAGCTACGCACGATAACATAATAAAATTGTGTATTCAACAAGGTTACTCATCTTCCTTCAATGGGCATGCAGGTACATTATTGTGCACATAATCGTTAGTCAGCTCTCTCTTTAAAGATTCTTCATCTAGCTTACCACATAAACAGCAATTTTATAGTGCAATTAAACTCTAAATACGATACTCACTTTATTACGGACTAGACTTTATTAAATTAAGCCATATAATGTAAGTCTCCCATGAAACCACGTTTCAAAACGGTTTTTACGGTGTTATTTGTGAATATAATAACTAGCTATACTCCACAAGCCACAAGTTCAGGTTTATCCCTCAAAAATGGAACTTCATCATAGAGACATAAATAAACACAATACGGTTAAGTCAAGGCTAAGCCATGCGTCATATCCTATCTGGAGATCGAATGATCTGGTCCAAATAAAACCGACAACGCATAACAATGGCATAGCTGTGTAGGTGGAGGTAGGTGGATGTGTAGGAGAGAACCTGGAGGAAGTATCATTGAAATAGTTGCACACTGTGAAGATTTTTTATGTAAATCGAAACTTTCTCCGTAGTACATTATTCATTATACCCATGCAATACTAATCTGGAAAACAATCCACTGTAAATAATACCCTCACGGCTAATGGGTACGAAAATAAACAGCTTTTTTCTTCCTCGGAGTACTCTGGGATCAAAAACTGAAGATGAAAGGGACATTAAATGTGATGTCCTTTCATCTAGTGACCTGCAATTTGCAATTCGCCTCTTCTCCCCGAGAACTTATTGCAAACAAACCATTCACTTTTATAGTTGGTAAATAGGGAAGTCGAGCCTGTGGAAAAGTCTTTGTGCTGATGTACTCTTTGTTGCTCTCACAGTAACTTTCATTGGAATAAACAAACAGGCTTTTCTTTATCTTCTCTTCTCTGTTCTCAGTATTTCAACTGCCACGTTGACAGTTCCAATTTGTACAATAAAAAATGCAATGCTATTCATTAGCTTCTTCTACTCAGGTCGCACGTTGTCCTTGTCCGTTCTAAAAAGATCCCTCTACAACTCTAACAAGACTCAGCATTTCTAAAGACGTTTCAAATATTTTATATATAACTATCAAACACGACTTTCTCTCTAATTAGAATCTAATTTTTTCTTTAGTAACATATAAAAGTTGTCCACAGAAGGACACGATTCACACGAGCACACAATCCTCAAAATTACTTACTCGTACGAAACATTTAATTTGCTAATACCAGGATTTTCTCAAATCGCTTCATTATATATCTTGGACAATATTTGTATTTTAGAAAGACAATTACTTATCCCTTTGGAGAACAGCGATATAACATTTGAAAACGAACTCTGTTACACGTACAGTACATGCGTACGTGTATGTTTCAAAATAATTGTATCAATTTAAAAAATGTAATAGTCAGGTAGCAGGTACATACTCTAGTCTAGTTAGGTACTGTAAATTTCACCATGCCCCAAACGAAAATATTGGAGAAAATAGGCCACGAACGAAGACTATGTGATTCCCTCTACTAAAACTATTTTAAGGTAATTCGTTTTTCATCAAGGTACAGAGAATAGATGAACTGAATACATGTTCAGACTTCAGACTTCAATTTATCGATGAATAAAAGTTGCCTTTGATGTAGCAGACGTAAGAACATCGGTTACAGGCGTTACAGCTGTCTTTGTGCTTCCACTAAAAATCCAACACAAATATTTTGATCAACGCTAGGTGATCTAGTTACATACATTAAATCCCCATCGGCACCTCTTTAACAATTCTGCATGACGTGCAATGCACATTATTGCACACACCAATACACATGCACATGTTGGAAAAAATAAATATGTGACTAGGATAAAGTAGCAAGGATTCAAGGATCAACTTACTTTGAGATAATCTCTTGGGTTTTTGCTTTTGACTTCCTTATTCTCTTCACCCAAACTGGTATTCAGGTAGTTTTGAAAAATCTCCGACTGCGAATCTATTGTATATCAAATAAATATCCCCAGTTTTTTGAAATTCTTATTATCATATGGAAGTTTTGAAATACAACATTTAGCTACAAGGGCAATATTCTTGCCCAATAAGTTTGCATTGGAAATAAAATGTCTAATATCTGCGTGACATGACTATATTATTATGTTATTGGAATCCAAAGTAAATATTAAGTGCACACTTTGCATAAGACTCGAGACTTATTTTGAATATTGAATATAATATAATATTGAATATAAGATACATATTATATTTCTTGAATATATCGGAACGAGATTCGTAAATTGGATTTCAAGAAGTGGAGCTTTCTCTTCCTATGTAAATAAGTAATATTATTATTACATTAACTCAATTGTCTTCGGTGCTACATGTGTGTACACAGAACTGAGTAATACAGATTCTTATGCCCGCCATTGCAATGGAAATGAAAGTTCCAATAACTTAATTTAAAAGTAGTATACTTAGTCTACAATAGTTAATTTATTGCATACATTTCATAATATGTTTCAAAGGAAAACTTACGATTGAATTTGGGAACACATTTCTTCATTTCCAGTTGATCCCTTTTAATATTAAAAACGCAATTGCTCTCATTTTCCAATGGATTAGGAAATATGTTAATTGAATTATACTGGCAGACTGAAGATACTTGTTTGGCTTTCAATGGTAGAGTAACTCCTATTGATGCTATTCCCTCGGAAGTTTCTTTAGAAATCCCGTTAGTTTTAGCACCAGGACACTTCTCGTTTTCCAGAACGTAATCCGATTGCATTTTTTTACGAATAAAGGACGACTGAGCAATAGCAGTACAAATTCGCTTTCCAGCAAAATCCCCAGGATAAAATGCTAGAGATTTCTTTATGGGCGTCCTTTTTTGTACTTTGTAATATTTTCGAATTAATGGCAGTTTTAGCTTTCTGTTCTGCAGAGTAGCAAACGTTGTAGTCAGCAGTAGATTCTTATTATCACACAACTTTAAAGTAATATCGTCCTTCATCCCTGCAATATCGTTCTTCATCTGTGTCATATCTTTGTCATTTTTCTCAGATAAAGTATTACTGCAACTTTTCTCTTTAGTCAATTCAGCATTAATACATTCATTACTTTTGTGAGCGGGGTCGTTGTTATTGAGGCTATTG